>JAPIVC010000458.1:0-63417 GCA_030586385.1 Camponotus fellah | reverse complement strand
GAGCCGTCCGGCGTACGTAGGTGCCGCCCGAAACACCTTTCGTAAGTGCCGCCAGTCTACGCGTCGTAGGTACAACTGAGAAGGGACTTTCGCGAGCCATCCGGCGTCCGTAGGTGCCGCTCGAAATACCTCTCCACGTGCGCCCGCCTAAGTCACCGGGGAAGGGATTGTCCACGTCGCGAGCCGCAATGTGTCCACAGGTGCCGTCCTAATCATCTGTCGTAGGTGCCGCCCGAAACACTCGTCTCTCGAAACTCTCGTCTGTACGCATTCCAGTAGGTTGCATCGTCTTGCGCTATCTGGAAAAAATGTTTTTCCGTCTGTACGCACCCAAGTCGCATCGTTTTGCGCTATCTGTAAATAAATGTTGTTTTTCGTCTGTACGCTTCCAAGTATGTCGCATCGTCTTACGCTATCTGGAAAAAGTGTTTTTCTCATTTGTGCGCATTCAAGTAGATCGCATCGTCATGCGCTATCTGAAAAAGAGTTTTTCTCGTCTGTACCATCCAAGTAGGTCATAACGTCATGCGCTATCAGGAAAATAAGAATTTTTTTCGTCTGTACGCATCCGAGGATCGCATCGTCTGGCGCTATCTGAAAATAAAGGCTTTTCTCGTCTGTACACATCCAGGGTCGCATCTTTGCGCTATTGGAAAAGGGTTCTTCGTCGTTGGTATACATCCAGTATGGTCGCATCATTTTGCGCTATCTGGAAATAAATTGTTTTTCGTCGTGCGCATCCAAGTGGTCGCATCGTGTGCGCTATCTGGAAAAAAGTTTTTTCCTCTTTGGTATACTCCCAGTATGTCGCATCGTCTTGCGCTATCTGGAAATAAAGGTTTTCTCGTCTGTACGATCCAAAGTAGGTCGCATCATTTTGCGCTATCTGGAAAAAACGGTTTTTCGTCGTTGGTATACATCTCAGTAAGTCGCATCATCTTGCGCTATCTGGAAATAAAGTGTTTTTCTCGTCAGTGCGCATCCAAATAGGTCGTAAACGTCGTTCGCTATCTGGAAAAAAAGGGTTTCTCTCGTCTGTACGCATCCAAATAGGTCGCATCGTTTTGCGCTATCTGGAAAAAAGGGTTTCTCTCGTCAGTACGCTTCCGTAGATCGCAACGTCGTGCGCTATCTGAAAAAAATTTTTTTCGTCTGTACGCATCCAAGTATGTCGTATCGTCTTGCGCTATCTGGAAATAAAATGCTTTTCTCGTCTGTACGCATCCATATAGGTCGCATCTTCTTGCATCTTGGAAAAAAAGGTTTTCTCGTCAGTACGCATCCAAGTAGATCGCATCGTCGTGCGCTATCTGGAAAAAAGCGTTTTTCCTCGTTGGTACACTTCTCAGTATGTCGCATCGTCTTGCGCTATCTGGAAATAATGTGTTTATCTTGTCTGTACGCATCCAAAGTAGGTCGCATGGTCTTGCGGTATCTGGAAAAAAGTGTTTTTCTCGTCTGTATGCATCCAAGTAGGTCGCAATGTCGTGCGCTATCTGGAAAAAAAGGGTTTTTCTCGTCTGTACGCATTCAAGTATGTCGCATCGTCTTGCGCTATCTATAAAAAAGTGTTTTTCTCGTCAGTACACATCCAAATAGGTCGCATCATCTTGCGCTATCTGGAAATAAAGTGTTTTTCTCGTCAGTGCGCATCCAAATAGGTCGCAAACGTCGTGCGCTATCTGGAAAAAGGGTTTCTGTACGCATCCAAGTATGTCGCATCGCTGCGCGCATGCGTCTTGCGCTATTTGAAAATAAAGTGTTTATCTCGTCAGTACGCATCCAAATAGGTCTTATGGTCGAACGCTATCTGAATAAAAAGTATAGTCGTTACGACTACTAAAAACGCAAGAAAACTATATGACAAGGAATCTTTTATGCGCACCTAATGTTGCATCTAGATACATATGTGATATCAGCTATGACGTGATCTTACGCATGCGCATAGAGGCCTCGCGTGGGAAAAATCCCACGACAGCGCATCACAGCTGTACGCATCCAAATAGGTCTTATGGTCGGACGCTATTTGGAAAAGAAGTGTTGTTCTCGTCTGTACGCATCCAATTATGTCGCATGCGACTTGCACTATCTGAAAAAAAGTAATTTTTCTCATCTGTACGCATCCAAATAGGTCTTATGGTCGGACGCTATCTGGAAAAAAGTTTTTCTAAAAAATGTTTTCTCATCTGTGTGCATCCAGATAGGTCTTATGGTCGGACGCTATCTGGAAAAAAAGTGTTTTTGTCGTCTGTACGCATCCAAATAGGTCTTATGGTCGGACGCTATCTGGAAAAACGTATTTTTCTCGTCTGTACGCATCCAAGTATGTCGCATGCGACTTACGCTATTTGAAAATAAAGTGTTTATCTCGTCAGTACGCATCCAAATAGGACTTATGGTCGGACGCTATCTGGAAAAAAGTATTTTTCTCGTGTGTACGCATCCAAGTATGTCGCATGCGACTTGCGCTATCTGGAAAAAAAGTGTTTCTCTCATATGTACGCACCCAAGTATGTCGCATGCATCTTGCGCTATTTGAAAATAAAGTGTTTATCTCGTCAGTACGCATCTAGTAGATCTTATGGTTGGACGCTATCTGGAAAATAAGTGTTTTTCTCGTCTGTACGCATCCAAGTATGTCGCATGCGACTTGCGCTATTTGAAAATAATGTGTTTTTCTCATACGTACGCTTACAAGTATGTCATATGGTCGGGCGCTATCTGGGAGAAAAGTGTTTTTCTCATCTGTACGCATCCAAGTATGTCGCATGCGTCTTGCGCTATTTGAAAATAAAGTGTTTATCTCGTCAGTACGCATCCAAATAGGTCTTATGTTCGGACCCTATCTGGAAAAAAAGTGTTTTTCTCGCGTGTACGCATCCGTCTTATGGTCGGACGCTATATAATCGCGATATCGAAACCTCCATCGGATCTCCTTCAGACGCTAATGCACGAAATCGGTCACACTCTAGGTCTGACTCACAGTCTGAGATAAGATTCGGTCATGTACGTTTTCGCGCCTACGGAGACAAACAATTTCCGCTCAGATTGAGTGTATGGGATATCATAGGTATACGATCTTTACGGATCGTGGAAAACTTCAACTCCGTCAATTATCATTGCCACTCCAGCAGCAACTACAACTATAATAGCACCGACAACTACAGTAACGTCGACGACCATGAAGACGACAACAACGGCTCCTAATACCGTTGATCTATGCGCTTTAAAGCGCATAGACGGAGCATTGATTATGAATCATCGCTTATACATCGCGCGTAAACGCGACGCATGGTCGATCGACAAGAGAGAAATACGCTGGCTCGCCCTTTTCGTTCGCCGACTATTTTCAATTTCTCCCTCGCGATCTCGCGCGTATATCGGCCGTGTATCAGAAATCCTCAGGCGACATCGTCATATTCGCGAACGGCTCCGTTTATCTCGCCGATTCGAATTTTCAGCTCAAGATAGGATGGCCGAGATCTATCGAATACATCGGATTTCCGCGCGAGGCTAAAATAAACGCCGCGATATACACGCACACGGGGCGCAGTTACGTGATATATAACGATGATAAAGTAGCCGAGATGAACGATTGCGCGACCGCAACTACCAGATACGGCTCTCTATGGGATACGTTTTCCGGAATACCGTCCGGGATAACGACGGCCTTTCGTCACATCGACGGTAATCTCTACTTTCTCAAAAGACGCGATTATTACGCGTACTGCGAATTCATCGGCGCGATAATCTCAGCCGGTCCTTTCGATCTCAATATACTCGGGAATAAAATGTCCCGCCGAAAACATTCTAGATCAATTGCGCGAACTCGTTTCTAAGATATATCGTCTGAAATACGCATTCGTCGACAAACTGGACGACGACGACGATAACGATGACCGCAATGACAATTATGCGAAACCTTGAAATCTAACGTTTCAGATTATTATATTTTTTTCCGCGTTTTTTCTAAGCCGCTTCCTCGTTTTGAAATGCGCATCAGCCCGATCAGTCTAGAAATTAAACGATAATAACTACGTCAATTATGCAGATAACTCTTATGCTTTATGACTCGACGTTTAAAATTACCATACTTCCGTCAATCGGAAAAAAACAACGGGTATATAAGGGAGCACTGCGATCGCGACGAGCGCTCATTTTTTCGCAATGCTCGAGATAACGCGCGTCCTCTCTCTCCTCCGACGAATTCGCATCCCCCAACTCCGAAGTGTTTCCAACGAGTATCGAATCCTTCTTCGCGAGACCGATCATGTTCGCGGGAAACGGACAGGAGTATCGCCGAGTCCTCGGGGATCAAAATCAATCGACGACGCCGCCACTGCCGTCGGCGACGTCGCCGTTGCCGATACAGCCGCCGCCGCTACCGATATAGCCACCACCCCCCCTCCAATGACGATGACGACGACAATGACGACATCGATAATGACGCAGACATCCAATCTTTTCGTCGCGTCTTTACGCCGAGACGAGGACGATATCCAAGACAGCTGCGACAGTCCGCCCGTGGAAAAGAAAGCCAAATTGTACACCGAAAACGAGTAGGTATACGCCTCGCGAATTATCTCTCCTCACTTTTTTTCCATTCTACGTTAACGAGCTAATTTTTTTTCTCATTCTCAACAGGTGGATGAGAAATTGGATGTTTAAACGCGAGATCAATTTCGCCAAACATCCGATTCGTATATTAGGAAGACGATACGCGCTGACTAAAACGTCTTACAAATACGATCGACATCTCTGTCGTCGTAAAGCGTGAATCATACGTCGACATCGCTTTGGGAGACTGTCATGGAAAAGAGATCTTGTTGACGGCCGATATGTGGAGAGATCTGCTCGCTCTACGCAACGATATATTGCGCTACTTCGAGAATGACTCCGAGGAACCGTATATTCCAGCGTCGACGATAATCGGAACCACGACGATTCGATTCGGCAAAATAAACAATCTCAAGACGCTGCGATTCGAATCGGGAAAGAATCGCATATCCATGTCGCAAGCTACGGTAAAGGCGCTGTTCGATCTCGAATTATGCGTGAATCGCATCGTCGCGACGCTAACCAACGTGCTCGAAATCGTCGACCGCAAGCTATCGAGTTTCATCGATATCGCAACGCAAATCGATCACCCGATTGACATTCCTGAAGGAATTCGTCGACACGAGGATTTCGACGCTAACGATCTAATCGATTGCGAGTTACACGCTCTCCTTTTCGGACTCTACTACAGTTTGTAAAATTCTCATAACAAAGAAACATACCGCTAATGCAATCTTTTATTGACGGATAATTATGTATTCGCGCAAAAAAAATATACGCTTTACTAACTCAATCCTATTAACGACTTATGTACTCGTATATGTGTAACATTCATCGAATAAATAAATAAAAAAAAATATTTTACACGAAATTCGTAATCTCTCCTTCTCATCATCATCATCCTTTTCCTTAATTTATATGGAACGATATATATTACGTGCGACATACTCTCCCGATATATCGAATTTATAATTTATACGAAACGCGCAAAAAATTTTACACCTTTACGCGCGACATATTCTCCCGATACGTAGAATTTAAGAATTATTTAGGTTAAACGGGAAAAAAAGAAAAAAAAAATACGCAAATAATCGTATTCCTCCGCGTCGAATTGCCGGAAATAATCGCGACCGCTTATCGCTCTTTCCTTAATCTAAAACGCGCTAATGCGTTAATGCGCGATTAAACAGTATAATAAAAAGTGTCGAGGAAAACGGACATTAAGATAGAAATGGACATTATTTTTGAAAACTCCCCCGGTTGAAAGCAATATTTTTATGAATTGCTTTGTGCTCTGCTGCTTAAGGTGGCTTTTCATTGGGACGTATGTATTTTTTTCTAATATTAAAAAAATTGTATGTATGTATTTTATACTAATTAATTTTTTTTTTAGTTTATGATTGACGTCGAAATACCAGGTTTTATTAACATCCGACACCGTCAGTGGGTACGAACGGAACGATGGGGGAGAAGGGAAGATCTCTCTTATATGTGGGGCGATTCCCGGAAAGTCCGCAGGACGGTGAAGATATCTTCGACCTAAGACGGCTCTTCGGGGAAGAACCCTACGAAGAAGAGGAGATTTGGGTGCCCGAGGAGGTTCGACCAAGTACCAGTGTCGCGTATAGATCTCATAATGGATATCGATAGATGTAAATATATTAATCTATAAATCTTATTGTAAGTATACTATAGTTATTATATTAATACATTTTTTTCTATTATAGGAGCGGTCCCTCCCGGCATCGGATGTATTTATTATATATTATCGTTATTGTATAATTATATATTATGTATTATGTGAGTGTTATATATACAAAACTTTTAATAAAATAAAAAAGGAACGCTTCAATCGAGATTTGTCGTCTCTCTCTCTCCCGCATCGTCGTCATCGTTTTCCGCTTCCATCTCCTCTCTCTCTCCGCTAACGCGCGAACGAACGATAGCGAGAGCGAGTCGACGGAAAAAGAACAACGCCCGTCGTACGTCATCAAGAGAGCGCCGCGTTCGAGACAGTAACCAGGAACGCTTCGCGCGTCAAGCAACACCGCGTTACCAGGGACGCTCCGCGTGCCAAGCGACACCGCGTTACCAGAGATGCTCCACGCCGCCGCTCGTCGTCCGGGACGCCGTAACCAGGGACGCCGGCGCGCGCCAAATGACGACGCCGTAACCAGGGACGCCTCGCGCGCCAAGCGACGACGACGCCGCAACCGGGGACGCCGGCGCGCGCGCCCGCGACGCCACCGCGCGGCGACGTTTTACCACCCCCCCCCCGCCCTTCCCCCGTCCCGGGTCGCTCCCACTCCTGTGACGTCGATGATCGTCCGTTTACCCACCCGACGGCGAGCGGCTCCCCTCGCCATACTTACCCCGCCTACTCGCCCGCGCAGGCGTCACAACGTCCCTACATATCTTTCTATCTACATCGCTCTTACAGAGGTCTGTCTCGCTCCAATGGGAAAATTGAGTTAGAACCAACTTATATTCCCTACTGTAGTTTATAAAAAAGCAGTTTATAAACTATTTTTTTTACTTCATTAAAATATTCATTGAAGGATATTTATAGAATAGATTTGTATTGTCTGTAATATACTTTAGTGAATATTCTAATAAAGTAAAAGTATAAAAGAATATGTGTTCTTACATCAACTATATATGAGGCTAGTTGGTTGTGTACACTTTTCGTTCGAATTTAAAGTGTGTCAAAACAGTTTCTTATTACAGTTATGACAATGCATATTGGAAATAAAAAGTTTATCAATAATTTCTTAGAAGAAATCAAAATTTAATTGTATACAAAAATGTACTTTGTTCAATTTGTTGTCATCTCCTGTAAAAAATTATTTTAAAGTTAATTATTTATATTAGTGTGACTGAGATGTTACAGTACAATTTAAAACATACATGTAAAAGAACATTTCTTTTTGTTAATCTAAGCTAGAAATATATAAATATTATAAATTATATTTATACTATAAATTTGCATAGAATATCAAAAATGAAACTATGTTCTAAATATTCTGAATAAGTTTAGAAAATATTCTGAATAAGATTTCTAGATTAGATTAACAAAAAGAAATTTTTTTTCATGCATGTTCTAAATTGTACTGTAACATCCCAGTCACACTAATATAAATAATTAACTTTAAAATAATTTTTTACAGGAGATGAAAATATATTGTACAAAGTATATTTCTTGTATACAATTAAATTTTGATTTCTTCTAAGAAATTATTGATAAACTTTTAATTTCCAATATGCATTGTCATAACTATAATATATATAGAAACTGTTATCTTTTGACACAATTTATTATTCGAACAAAAAGTGCACGCAACCCACTTAGCCTTATATATAGTTGACGTAAGAACACATATTCTTTATTGTTCGAAATTCATAATCATCATTTCGATATTAAAATTCACGTGGCTAAAATCCGCATCTTTTAGTCTAACATCATCAAGAATTTTAATTTGTCGAGCGTCAAGAAACTTCTCGAACTTTCTATTTATAATAAAAACTCAAACGTTCGAGTTATCTTGTATTTCTTGCTTCGCACAAAAACCGCTCGTTATAAATATTTAGCAAAACAATGCCAACCGTCGCTAAAATTAACGCAACGTATGGGCATGCGCGCCCATACGTCACGAACAGCTGACTGCCAATCAGCTGTTCGAAAAAGATCGTGCGCATGGCAATTGCAAAAAACTCGACGTTAGACCTCATCGGCGACCAATAATGCGCGGCGCCCTGAGGTCACCGCCAAATTACAAAATTAATTGGTCCACGGCGCCGCTGGCCCAATGTTCCGCACGATATATAATGGGCACTACGCGTGGACCCGGCGAAGTCTTACACTTTTCGGAGTCTCGCACTTTACGCTATACCGCTTTTCTCAACCGCTCAGATAAAACCGCTCAGATAAAACCGCTTTGAATATCACGACCGCTTTCTCACTCGGACTTTCGCTATCTGTTGACCGCTCGGCTTATAACAAACGCAATTCTTTTCGGACTACGATCACTTGCACCAAACACTTGTCATCCTAATTTCTCGACTTGAATAAAGTGTCTGTTTTGAGTGTAAACGACGCGCACATTTTCTTCACCGAACATTTCCGTTCCTCGACACACCATTGCACTAACTCGCGAACATTTCTGGTCCTTCGAGCCGGATATCATTCCGCATCCATAGTTTCGTGGGTGAAGTGCTCAATTGTGAAGTGCATCCTAAAACAGACAACAGACAACAATGAGTGCCGATTTGAGAGCGCTACTGGAGGCTCAGCACGAGATCCACGGTCGTATGGCTCGCTCCGTGGACAACCTCCGAAAAATGGGTGTCAGCAACATCACTCTTGGCGCCATCCAAGCTCGTCTCACCATCCTCGATAACTTGTGGGGAAAAATCGAGGCCCAGCATGAGCTCATCCGAGCGGCTCTAAAGGAAAAGTACAACGACAGTGAGTACGCTAAAACAGAATTTATTGATGTCGCGGAGTCGACGTACGTTGCCCAACGAAGCACGCTGTCGGGATATGCCGATAAATTGACGGTCGAGACGTCCACCTCGTCGAATCCCGAGCTGGGTCGAGAACACGCTCCAAAAACCTCACTGCTGCGAATCAAGCTGCAGACATTCTCGGGCGCGTACGAGGACTGGCCATCCTTCCGCGATTTGTTTCTTTCTGTCGTGGGTGAAAATCAGTCCATCTCCAACGTCGAGCGCTTTCATTATCTCCGTTCAAGCGTGAAGGGCCCGGCTGAAAGGTTAATCCGAGCGGTCACTAACGAAAACTACGATCGCGCGTGGGCGATCTTGGCAAGACACTACGAAAACAAAAAGGAACTAATACGCTCCAACTTTACCACTTTCACTGCCGTCGGGAGAAAGTCCGAATCCGCCGAAGAATTGAGTCGCGTGTACCATGCCACAGTAGCCACGGTCAATGCTCAAGAGAGTATTGGGAGACCCATCAACACGCATGGCATGGATCTTCTCAACCACCTGGTGATTGAACTCTTCGATTCGCGTACCCGCCTTGAGTGGGAATCTGCCACGAGCAATTCCCCGGATCCGCCAACTCACGAAGCCCTAACTGACTTCATGAGCAAAAGGATACTTACCTTGAACGCCGCCAAGCCAAAAGGCGCCACGAAGAGTGCCACGGAACCTTCCCGGTCAGCCAAGTCTCACTTCGCGAAAAATGGGCCCGATTCATCCAAGTGCGTCGCTTGCAAGGGCAAACACACACTAATGCAGTGTCCGGAGTTCAAATCAAAATCCGCGAGCGAAAGAAAGTCATTCGTCGAGACTAGCGGACTGTGCTTCAATTGTCTCGGGAATCACTTAATGGCGAAATGTCAATCCGTGAAGACATGCTTCACGTGCAAATCGCGACACCATACACTGTTGCACGACGCATACACGGCACCAGCACACGAAGCGAACACTTTCTCGACAACACGCACTTCGCCCGATAGGAAAGCGACTCTTCTCGCCACTGCTCGCCTCATTCTCACTGACCGCATGGGACGACCTCACGACATACGAGCCCTTCTCGACCAGGGATCCGAGGTGTCTCTCGTGTCAGAGGATTTAGCGCAGCGTCTTCATCTGCCACGCACGCACTCCTCAATGTCCGTAATCGGCGTAGGAGGAGCACACTCGGGATCCACCCGCGGAAGAATCACGCTCGCCCTGAAATCGAGAGTGACCGGAGCCCCTGTCACCGTCGCTGCATACGTCCTTCCACGCTTGTCCTCATATCGAGGGCCAGTCACTCATAGCTCTTCCTCGTGGCCGCATATTCATGGCCTCACGTTGGCAGATCCGCAATATCTGCAGCGAGATCCCATCCACCTTCTCCTCGGCGCCGATGTCTTCTCTGCCATCCTCCTCGATGGCGTTCGAAAGGGTCGTACTGACCAACCCATCGCGCAGAAAACCAGATTCGGATGGATACTGTCGGGAGGCTGCGGAATCGCGACGTCGCACGGCATCAGCAGCTCCCTCCAGTGCAATGTCGACCACGACTTGAACACTCTCGTTCAAAGATTCTGGGAGCAGGAGCAGGAGCAGCCTGCTCCCGCCGTCCTCACACCAGACGAAGAGCGATGTGAGGAGATCTTCGTCCGCACACACGAGCGCCTCGCCGACGGGAGATATTCGGTGCGGTTACCACTAATCGGTGCGCTCCCTTGTCTCGACCACACGCGCGTGTGCGCCCAGAGACTTCTCACGGCAATGGAGCGACGACGTTCCAAGGATGACAGCTTCGATCACCTCTACTGCGGTTTCATGGAAGAATACTCGGAGCTGAAACACATGTCGCCAATCAAAACAAAGCTCAATGAGAAAAAAATCACGTGCTACTTACCACATCATGGTGTGCTCCGAAGCTCCAGCACAACGACCAAGCTGAGGGTCGTTTTCAACGGATCCCAGTGCACACCCGCTGGAGACTCGCTCAACGCCAACCTTCTAGTCGGTGCAAATCTGCTACCAACTCTCGTCGACGTCCTGCTACGTTGGCGGTGGCACCGTTATGTCTTCATTGCCGACATCGAGAAGATGTACCGGCAAATTCTCGTGCACCCCGACGATCGCGATTTACAGCGGATTCTATGGAGACGCCGAAGCACCGACGACGTCCAGGAGTACCGTCTCAACACGGTGACATATGGGTTGGCCTGCGCACCGTTCCTGGCAATCAGAACTCTCCGTCAATTGGCCGACGACGAAGAAGCGGCCTACCCCAAGGGAGCTGTCGTCTTGCGGCGCGACTGCTACGTCGACGACATCGTGACGGGTGCCCCCACTGTAGCCGAAGCAGTGGAAACACAAAGGCAGTTGCACAAACTCTGCAAGGCGGGCGGGTTTCCATTGAGGAAGTGGGCCATGAGAGCGTCCTCGAGGGCATCCCCAAGGAGAACCGACTGCAGCAACCGCACCACGACTGGGAGGACGAAGCCCACGCAACGCTGGGTCTGCGATGGCATCCCCGCAGCGACTCCTTCGGATTTCGCCTCCAGCCCCGCGCTACAGCCCCGCTGACGAAGAGGCGAGTGTTGGCGGAGACAGCTAGAATCTTTGACCCGCTGGGCTGGTTAACCCCAGTCACCGCTCGTGCCAAGATCCTCCTTCAGTCGGCCTGGATGAAACACCTAGAATGGGACTCCCCACTGCCCCAGGCGGACGAAATGTTGTGGCAGCGTCTCCTGGCGGACCTTCCGCTGTTGGAACAGCTCCGACTGGGGCGATGGTTGGACACCGACAGTCAACCGAGCCGGGTCGAGCTCCACGGATTTGCGGATGCATCGGAGCGAGGTTACGCAGCCGTCGCATACCTCCGCGTGGAGAACTCCTCTTCCACGATGGTCCGACTGCTTGCTGCAAAAAGCAAAGTAGCTCCCATTAAACCTGTGTCGACACCGCGCTTAGAATTATGCGCCGCTGTCTTAGCTAGCAACCTGACATCTCACCTTTGCAAGATCCTAAAGTTGGTTTCAGCTCCAGTCATCCTCTGGTCAGACTCCAGAGTGACGCTCCAGTGGATCCAAGGACACGCCTCACGGTGGAAAACCTTCGTGGCAAACCGGGTGTCCCACATCCAAATGCAGTCTCCGGAAGCGCGCTGGCGGCACATCCCAGGCCGGGACAACCCGGCCGACTGTGCCTCTCGAGGGATCGAACCACGGGATCTGTTGAGCCACTCTCTCTGGTGGAAGGGACCCCCATGGCTCAGCGAAAGTCCAACGTTCTGGCCACAGGATGACTCCACCATGCACGACGTCGAGGTGCCGGAAGCAAGATCAGCCGCAGTCAACTTGGCGTCTGCAGACGCCACTGAGTCGGAGATGCTCCTCCGGTTCTCGGATCTTCATCGTCTGTTACGGATCACCGCGTGGTGCAGTCGATGGCGAAACAGCTCTCGAAGCTCGCACACTCACCTCGATCTCACGCCCGACGAGCTGGAAGCTGCACTACTTCGGTGGCTTCGTCTGGTCCAAGGCCTCCACTTCTCCAAGGAGATCATCGCTCTAAAACAAAATCGCGCGATGAAAACTCAGCTCACAAAACTATCCCCTTTCCTCGATAATCATGGGATCGTTCGAGTAGGAGGCCGCCTGAAGCACGCGGTGCTCTCTGAGGACGAGCGCCACCCGATCATCCTACCTCCGACGTCATGGCTGACACAGCTCCTCGTCAAGGCACATCACAGGCGAGCGCTCCATGGGGGAGTTCAGCTTACGCTTGGACTACTTCGCCTGCGATACTGGATACCGCGAGGCCGCTCCATCGTCAAAGGAGTGATCCACCGGTGCGTCACATGCACAAGGTGGAAGGCTGCAGTGCCGCAACCCATGATGGGCAGCCTTCCAAGAGCACGAGTCACTCCAGCACGCCCGTTCCTGCGAATCGGAGTGGACTATGCCGGCCCGATTTTCATCCGAACCGGAAAAGGGCGCGGCCACAAATCTCACAAAGGATTCATTGTTGTCTTCATCTGCTTCGCCACCCGAGCCGTCCACCTGAAAGCCGCTTCAGATTATTCGGCAGACGCATTCCTCGCTGCATTCCGACGCTTTACATCCCGTCGAGGCCTTTGCGAAGAGGTCTATTCGGATTGCGGAACGAATTTCACCGGGGCGAGTCGAGAACTGCGACGACTGTTCCAAGCGTCGTCATCTGACGGCCGGCGCATCGCTCATTCCGCAGCGTCCGACGGGATACGGTGGAGGTTTAATCCACCGGCAGCCCCTCACTTCGGCGGATTATGGGAGGCAGCGGTAAGGTCCACGAAACGTCATCTGCGCCGAGTCCTCGGGGACACGACCCTCACCTTCGAGGAAATGAGTACCTTCCTCGCTCAGGTGGAAGCCTGCCTGAACTCACGCCCCCTTCTGGCCCTATCGGACGATCACGACGACCTGACGGCGCTCACTCCAGGGCATTTCTTAATCGGAGCTCCTATGCTCGCGGTGCCAGAGCCTTCACTAGTGGACAGCAATATCAACCTCCTGCCCCGCTGGAAGCTGCTCCAAGGGATGCGCGACCACTTTTGGGAAAGGTGGTCGCGAGAGTATATCCACTCCATGGCTTTCCGACCTAAGTGGACAAAGGTCACGGCCAGCCCCAGGATCGGCGATTTGTGCCTCATCCGATCCGACGGCACTCCACCAACCAAATGGCCCCTCGCCCGGATCACGGCACTCCACCCGGGAGACGACGGTGTGACACGCGTCGTCACCATCCGCACGACATCCACGGAACTCACTCGGCCACTTGTGAAAATCGTTCTCTTGCCTGGAGCCGACGCTGCATCACCCGCACTATGTCACTCCTAGCTTGACGTTCCGATTCGCGCCGAATAATGTCTCACGGGCATCACACGTCATTCACATAGGCTTCTTGCACACAAAATTACCGGGAAACGTACCTCGCGTAGTTACATCTAATTGTTTAGGCGAATTAGCTACCACGTGCAATCCGCAGACACATTATCAATCCGTGTCTCCTTTTGCGTTCTCGTTGTCACTCCACTATTCCGCAGTCACTCTCACATTTCACAGCACTCGCAAAATCACTCACAAATCACTGCACATATTCACATCATTCACAGCTGTACACATCACTCATTGTCGCATCACGAAAGACGCGAATAAACTGCTCAACACGTGTCTTCATGTTACGTCACACATTCCATTCATCAATCGCGATTTACAGCTCCGCAATTGAATCATTCGCGACACCTGTCCGTACTCGCACACACTCTCAACTTTCGTCACGTACTGACGAGGCGGGCGGGATGTTCGAAATTCATAATCATCGTTTCGATATTAAAATTCACGTGGCTAAAATCCGCATCTTTTAGTCTAACATCGTCAAGAATTTTAATTTGTCGAGCGTCAAGAAACTTCTCGAACTTTCTATTTATAATAAAAACTCAAACGTTCGAGTTATCTTGTATTTCTTGCTTCGCACAAAAACCGCTCGTTATAAATATTTAGCAAAACAATGCCAACCGTCGCTAAAATTAACGCAACGCATGGGCATGCGCGCCCATACGTCACGAACAGCTGACTGCCAATCAGCTGATCGAAAAAGATCGTGCGCATGGCAATTGCAAAAAACTCGACGTTAGACCTCATCGGCGACCAATAATGTGCGGCGCCCTGAGGTCACCGCCAAATTACAAAATTAATTGGTCCACGGCGCCGCTGGCCCAATGTTCCGCACGATATATAATGGGCACTACGCGTGGACCCGGCGAAGTCTTGCACTTTTCGGAGTCTCGCACTTTACGCTATACCGCTTTTCTCAACCGCTCAGATAAAACCGCTTTGAATATCACGACCGCTTTCTCACTCGGACTTTCGCTATCTGTTGACCGCTCGGCTTATAACAAACGCAATTCTTTTCGGACTACGATCACTTGCACCAAACACTTGTCATCCTAATTTCTCGACTTGAATAAAGTGTCTGTTTTGAGTGTAAACAACGCACACATTTTCTTCACCGAACATTTCCGTTCCTCGACACACCATTGCACTAACTCGCGAACATATATATATAAAATAAAATCGCCAAAAAATATTGTACTATCTAGGATTTTAACTAAATTTTAATTAAAAATATTTATTTTTATAAATAAATATTATATTATACATATATTTATTTTTTATACATAATTTATACATACCTTCTCTATTTAACTTTCCTTCTTCTTCCCATTTATTTATATCAATTTCTAATAAATAGATATCACTCTTGACACTTATTATGTACTAAATATACACACGTAGTAAATATAACCTCACAATACACAGTCGTAGCGAAGTCGATACTACGTCATCGCTTACACTCCAACTTCGAAACGCGCGTCAACCAATCAGCAATACTATAAAGAGGCTTTAACGCTTCGAGAATCTATTTATTTAACATGCACTTTTTAAGATAAGATAATATAAAAATTGTGGGTGTTGTTTTTTAAATTTAAATAATAATTTTTATAATGATAATATAATTTAAAATATCTATTACTTAGAAGACAAAAAGTATTTTGTTATCTCAATCTCTCCAAGTCACATAATCAAAGAAACTTTTACGTTTCAAACAACCGATATACGAGAAAAGAGCGATAAGAGCCACCGCGGATGATAGTGCGTAAAATTTTTTAAAGATTAATAAATCGCGAAAAATAAGACGCGAAAATAAGACATGCATATATTTTACTTGGTGCATAAACCAAGGTAGATTCTCCATTCGAGAATACTATATAAGACCCCTCTTTACCTCCCTGCAGAGATGTAAGCGAGAAAAATATCGGGGCGAAGTCGCTGAATCGGGAGTCGAACCCGAGTCTTTCGCTTGCCGGACGACTGCTCTAAACCAACTGAGCTATTCAGCCCCACACCGATATCCCTCTCGCCTATTTGTAGAAATAATGGGAACGCGATTCAGCTCCGCGTAAATTTAACAAATTAAGATAGATAAAAAATTAGGCTCTGAAATGTATTAAACAACCGATATAGAGAAAAGAGCGAAAGTTAGCCCCCGCGGATGATAGTGCGTGAATTTTATAAAGATTAATAAATCGCGAAAAATAAGACGCGAAAATAAGACATGTATATATTTTACTTGGTGCATAAACCAAGGTAGATTCTCCATTCGAGAATACTATATAAGACCCCCTCTTTCCCCCCTGCAGAGATGTAAGCGAGAAAAATATCGGGGCGAAGTCGCTGAATCGGGAGTCGAACCCGAGTCTTTCGCTTGCCGGACGACTGCTCTAAACAGTTTGAGATAAAATTTTACGCACTATCATCCGCGGTGGCTCTTATCGCTCTTTTCTCGTATATCGGTTGTTTAATACATTTCAGAGCCTAATTCTTTATCTATCTTAATTTGTTAAATTTACGCGGAGCTAATCGCGTTCCCATTATTTCTACAAATAGGCGAGAGGGATATCGGTGTGGGGCTGAATAGCTCAGTTGGTTTAGAGCAGTCGTCCGGCAAGCGAAAGACTCGGGTTCGACTCCCGATTCAGCGACTTCGCCCCGATATTTTTCTCGCTTACATCTCTGCAGGGAGGTAAAGAGGGGTCTTATATAGTATTCTCGAATGGAGAATCTACCTTGGTTTATGCACCAAGTAAAATATATGCATGTCTTATTTTCGCGTCTTATTTTTCGCGATTTATTAATTTTATTAAAATTTTACGCACTATCATCCGCGGTGGCTCTTATCGCTTTTTTCTCGTATATCGGTTGTTTAATACATTTCAGAGCCTAATTCTTTATCTATCTTAATTTGTTAATTTTACGTTTCAGTTTAAAAATTTTATTTTTTTTTATTTTAGTGAATAATTCAAAAATTCAACTTTTTTTATTTAACGTTAATAATTTGTAGACGAGTAAAAATAAATTTTAATGTTTTAAAATATCTATTATTTGGAAGACAAAAGATATTTTGTTATCTCAATTTTTTCATTCATCTAATTGAAGAAACTTTTACGTTTTAGTAAAAATTTTTTATTTATTTTAGTGAATAAAAGATTCAAAAATTCAATTCAAGTTTTAAAATTTTTTTTATTTAACGTTTAATAATCTTAATTATAATATATAGTTTATTTAACATTCAATTTAATAATTTGTAGTAAGTAGAAATATATTTCTACTTACAAATTTAAATTATATTATATCTTGTATTAATTATATTATATCTTGTATTAAGTACAAAAAAACGAAAAACATTTATATATGTTATAAAAATGTAACGATATTTTATTATATGTTATAAATAATAAAAAACTGTATGTTTTGTCAACTACAAATTATTCAGTACAAAATAAAATTTAATATTACAATTTATAATACAAAATAAAATATATAAAACGCATAAAATATGTAAAACGCATAAAAAAAAAGAATAAATTATTTTATATTGATTTAATACTGATGTATATTCTTTCTGTTTACTTCACTGAAATTAGGAATTAACTTGAGAAGGAAAGTCTTCTATCGTTTTATGATCTTTAATAATAATTAATGAGAAATTAAAAAAACACCGAAAATAAACCGAGAGAGTATAAACGTAGAAGGTACGTCCAACTGATATGAGATTACTAAGCGCGAAGATAACTCAATATATAATCAAATTTAATTATAGTTAACAATTATGTAATAGGGATGTCTCTTCTTGCCACGTATTAATATTCAAATTGTTTTTTTAATTAATTTGTCATTAATTATTGCGACGATCTCAATACGGTAGAGGACTTTCCTATTTGATTTAATCCACTCTACTTATATCTTGTATGATAGATGAAGCGATTGACTCCGGACATCCTGTATATAATGTATAGAAAGTAAACGCTAAAAATTTTAGCACGGTTGAATATTTCAAAAAATATAAAAAAATGTTTTAAATATTTTAGGATTTGAAAAAACCATAATAGTTTAATAAAAGTTATTAGATCTCGAAATGACTTCGAAAAACTGCGTCAAATTCAACTTTAAAATTTTTAATAGTGTTACGTCCGGTGGACTCCACGATTCTTTTCTTTCTTCAGAACGATATCGTAGAAACTAATAAAAATCGGTTCTGATTTTAAAAGTAAGCAATCTTTCAGCGCATAAGAAAACGAAACTTAACCCGCGTAAATAACCAGAGTGGCCAGTCGAGATAGCGCTAAAGAAAATTTAAATAAACTTTTAATTTATGAGAAATATAAGAAACCCGAATCATCCGTATCAATTGAAACCAGCTTATCTTGATATCCTAAACAAAGATACTGTGGTCGTCGAGAAATTGACGAAAAGAAAAATAAACCTTATGAAATTAATACTGCACGTGCGCTCATTCGACAGGCCACCCTCAAGCGCTCCCCAAATCGTCAAGCGATAAAATAATCAGCTCACTCCCACTCTCTACTGGATGGAGCTAAGTCTCGAGCCAAAGGGTTCAACCAATTAAAATCTTAAGAAACGCCTCTCCTCCCAAAAATCAGCCTCCTTGTCCTTAAGAAGGGGAGTATTGAGATTATTATAAAAATTCCCACCATCCAGTAAGGAGGAGGAGCAACAACTTTAAAAAATGCAAGAGCAAGGCGCGAGCGTCCACTAAGCGTTCACTAATAAGCTTCACTAACTAGTACTATAAGCAGTTGACAGTTCCATTCAAGATTCAGTCATTCAATTTTAAAATTATGTAGCCTCGGGGATTTCTTGCATTATACAGTTAAGTTATTAATTTGTTTTATATCACAGTGAAAATGATTTTGTTAACATTTAATTGTGCATTATGTGAAATTTCTGATGAACATCTCCATTACTCGGCTCTTCATGTTGTAAACCTCCGACTTCAGCCACTGCAATTTTATCAACGCACTTATTTTTGTGATCCCAACGAGTTGTGAGTAAATTTGAGTAATTTTTATTTTCTCCCTTTTTCATATCCTACTATCTTATACTTTAAAATCTATGTCTGACAAATAATTTTAAACAGTTTAATAATCATTAAATCTTTACTAATTATTATCAATCAATCAATCAATCCTTATTTCACTTCTCCTTCAGTCTCATTCCTAATTCTTCCTAATTCGCCTAGAATCTCCGCAAGGCGGTTCGCAAATAATTTACCTGTTCGTCGAGAATCTCCGCAAGGCGGTTCACGAACAATTCCCCCGTTCGTCGAGAATCTCCGCAAGGCGGTTCACGAACAATTTCCCGTTCGTCGAGAATCTCCGCAAGGCGATTCACGAACAATTCCCCGTTCGTCGAGAATCTCCGCAAGGCGGTTCATGAACAATTCCCCGTTCGTCGAGAATCTCCGCAAGGCGGTTCACGAACAATTCCTTAATTTTCGTTTCCTTTTAATTGCCTTTTCTGATTTATTTACCAAGAATTCGTATTGTTTTCTATCTTTATATTTCGTTTAAGCCTTTTTTTTAATATATATTTAACTCTTCATTTCTATTTTTTTTTCTTACTCCCTTTCATTTTCTTTTAATTTCCCATTCCTCGCATTATTATTATTATTATTATTTTTCCTTTTTTTTTCTCTTTCTTTCTCTTTATATTATTTTCCTTTGTATTATCACTATTTTGGGAGAAATCATTGAAAATCATTGAAATAGATGAATAATTTGCGAACTTAGACTTGGTGAATCTTTTATCTTAATTTTATTATTGTATTTTAATTTGGACCTGTGTTTCGTCGAATTTAGAAAATTTTAATTCTAACTATAACACATACTCGAGAATATATACATACACGCACATATACTTATGCATATCTACAACTACTAAGATGTATTTTTCTTTCCTTTTTTTTTTTTATATAATATATGTATTTTTTTTTATTTAATGTAGAATTTAATTATTTAACCCGTTCTCTTCCCTAAACTCTGAGATCGCACTAGGTCCTATCCCGCGTAACAAGGATTAAATTCCTTTACCGAAAAGGGACCACCGAACGAATAGGCATAAAAACACAGAGTTAAAGAGACCTTCGGTCGCTGACCTGTGTCAGGCCCTTCACATTCGTTCGACCCGATCCATACACACGCCCGAAGAAAGTGCGGGGGTAAGTAAGTTACGTTCTTCCATGCGGCCCATCCTTTCAAGGATCTGGACGTAACAATAGGAATTATTTTTATATATTCTTGTAGCTGATGTATAACGTTTTTAAAATATTATTTTTAAACTTTATTTGAGTAAAAACTTTCTAAATTAAGAAAAACTATCAAAGTTTAAGAATTTTATCAAGAGACACGATAGTGTCTTGCGTCGAGTTCATCTCTTTAGCAAGACCGCGCCGTGTCTTTTTAACAGACGGATTGGCAGACCAGTTCAGATTATTTCATATTATTATATTACGATAACCGCTGAACGGATCAAGTTCTTATTAGGCTTAATCGATAGCTTATGTTCGAATTATATAGTAAAAATGTCTTTATTTTTACTCTACGAGTTGTAGAAGTGGAAATATCGCGATATATAATTCTAAAATCGTGGAAATATGATTAAGAAACGTCCACGTCGTCATTAAACAATATGGCGTACACAATTTGGCGTATGACTGCCGCTGTCGACATTAGATGGCGGAGGCGCCTGGCTCTTCGTAATTGACATACACGTCTGCATAATAAATTGATCGGTACATAAATGTCAATTATTTGAATCGACCATATCGAAAGCCCGAATATAATATGTATAATAGTAATAATAATAATAAATATATAACTTTAATAATAATAATATTAATAAATCCATACTACATAATTTCAGCTATTAATTTGCTTTAATTGTACACATTATATTCGGACTTTAGATACGATCGATCCAAATAATTGACATTTATATCAATTATTATGCAGTCAATTATTATGCCGATCAACTTATTATGCAGGTAATCTCCCGCGTGAAAAAAAGATTGGCACAAGCATTAAAACTCACTCTGTATATAAATCTATGATTGTAGAAATACTATATAATCAATTATGTGGTTACGCAGAAGATTAAATTCTCTCTCACATTATGTTATATTATTGTTGTATTTATTATTATGACTACGCTGCAAATATATAAACTTTTACATAAATAATATAACATAATGCGAGAGTAAATAATCTTCTGCATAGCCATATAATTATGATTATATAATATTTCTACAATCATTCTTAGCTACGCAACAAATATATAAACTTCTATGATTGCAAAAATACTATATAATCATAATTGTGTAACTACGCAGAAGATTCTTTCTCACTTTATGTTATATTATTGTTGTATTACTTATTAATAATAATTATTTTTATTTGCAGAATAGTCATAATAATAAATAATGTGATATAATATAATATGAGAGAATATAATCTTCTGTGTAGACATATAATTATGATTATATAATATTTCTGCGATCATTCTTGACTGATTGTAGCAAATATATAAACTTTTATATGATTGCAAAAATACTATTTAATCATAATTATGTGATTCACAGGAGATTATTCATTCTTATATTATGTTATGTTGCTGCACAGCCCTAATATTCGCACTTACATTATGTTATGTTACTGCGCAGCTCTAATATTCACTCTTACATTATGTTATATTGTTGCGCAACTCTAGTATTTACTCTTATTAATTATTTATATACAAAATATCATATAATCATAATTATATAGCTGTACAGAAAGTTATTTTTACTCACATTATGTTACCGTTGTTACTCCCGACTATTCATCAATCTAACATTTTTTTATTAATTATTATATTATTTATTTATCTTATTATTTATATTGTTATTATTGTGCTATTATTATTTATTTTTTTTATTTAATATAATATATATATATATATATGCACGGTAAAAAACTTTTATATTTCTGTTGAAATTTTCTCGCTAAAAATTTTTGTGTTAATTTTTGTGTAAATTTTTAACATACTCTTATGTTAATGTAACATATTATCGTTGTGTTATTTTTACATTTCTGCGTTGAGTTAATACTCACCGTTTCTAAGAGTTAAAATAACACAATTAATATGTTAATGCACGAATTTTTGATGAAATAAGTTATATATTAAAATGAACAGATAAGTTGTGTTATTTCTCTCTCTATAACAGTTTCCATATGTTAAATCGACATATCTCTTCTGTTATTTATCTCTTCTGTTATAAAAATGTAAGAATAACATCTCTTTTAAATAAATTTAACATTATAAATATGTTAATTTAACATAAACTTTATTTCCAGATAAAATTTAAGTGTTACACTTTTGTATCAATTTTTAAACATATTACTTGTATTATTTATTTATTTACATACTTGCCTTCTGTTAAATTAACATTAAAATTGGAGTGGATAAATTGGGACATGTAAAATATGTTAAATTTAACATAAAATTTTTTACTGTGTATGTATATGTATATATATATGTGTAAAAATTTATTTTATTTTAATATACATTCAAATATACATAAATTGACATGTATCGTATATGTGTATTCTTCCTAATTAAAGATAAAAAAATATATAATAATAACACAATAATAATAATCTAAATAATAATATAAATAAATAATATAATAATTAATAAAAAGATGTTAGATTGACAATAATCGGGAGCAACAACAATAACATAATGTGAGTAAAATATATATACAGGGTGTCCCATTTTAATTGTTCCTGGCAAATATCTCAAAAAAATAGGAAGATATGGAAAAATGTTTCAAACAAAAGTTGTTTGGCTCGAAAGGGGCTCAGATAATGAACATATGTACTTGACTTTGAGTGACCTATTGAAGGTCAGGTCAAGATCATCGATGTTCTTTTAAACGAACTTTCTATCTTTATTAGTAATAAATACAGAAAGAAAAATTGTTAACATATTAAATTCCGCTAGAAGAAACAAGAGCGAAAAAATCATGGTCGTGCAGTACTTCATCAAATTAATAATAAAATTAATAATACATAAAATGTGATATTCTTAAAAAATAAAGAAAAATTAAACTTAAATATCCGCAAAAAACGATCATATAATATTTAAATATCTATAGTAAACAAGCGAGACCATTCATTTTGATGCAGTATAATGAAATGATGGATTTGTTTAAAAATGTTTAATAAACTATTATAAAAAATAAAAATTATGAAAAATTAAATTTAAAATACATAATTTTTTTATAAAAAAAGGAGATATCCCTAAAAAATACCTTTTAAAAAAAGGTAAAGAAAAAGCGTCGAGTTCATTTAAAAACTGTCTCACAAAAAACCACCCCCAAAATTTACAAAAAGTACTGATATTAATTAAAAAATTGCGTCTAGTTGGGATGCAATTTCACTTCAACTTTGTTGCTAGTAATTATTGAAATAATGCTAGTATATAATTGCTCATTTATTATTATTGCCAATCAAATTGGCAGCGCACCGAGTTTTTTTTTTTAAAAATTTTTTTTAATTTATAATTTTTTAATTTTTAATTTAAAAAAAAATTAATAGGTTTTAAACGGAACTTCTACCTTTGTCAGCAGCGGATTATATTATATAAAAGCACATATGTATAAAATTTTATAATATTAACAAAGTTAAAGTGAAATTGCACCCCAACTAGACGCAATTTTATAATTAATACTTCTACTTACACACCATTTCAATATTTGCCTAAATTATCTTAAAAAAAAAACATTCAACAAAATTTTTAGATAAATATTGTTTCTGAAGTGAAAAAAAGTTATGACTCATTTTATATTGGGAGATATATATTAAATTTATACTCTTAAATTTGATATTTTATACTCTTGAATTTGATATTTATACTCTTAAATTTGATATTTTCTCGACAAGATTTCATTAAAATAGAATAACTTTTTAAAAACATTTCGACGTTAGCTATAAGAATATGCAATAAAAGATATCTATTACAGATATCCATTAAAAATTTGTAATAAGGATATACATTTAAGATTTTTATATTGATCTCGATGTAACTTTTCAAAGTCATTCTGAGATCAAATAACCTCTATCAGATAACATATTTTATTGAATCCTAAGTTATTTTTTTCTAAAAAATTTATTTTTGAGATATTTGATCATTACAGAACTTTTAGCGCTCATTGTACGTGCGTGCGTGCGTGCGTGCATGCGTGCGTGCGTACGTACGTTTTGCGCGCGTGCGCGTGCGTGTGAATGTGATTTCATATGTATGAATGTGATATGATGTAATATGTCTAATAAATATAACTCATATAGCATATACAGGGTGTTTCATTTTAATTTCCCCAGGCAAATATTTCGGAAAATAATGAAAAATCGATAAAATGTTTCAAACAAAAGTTGTATGGTTTCTAGGGGGACATAAGATGGTGCCATTGGTTTGACCTTGAAGATTCATTTGAAGGTCACGTGAGTCACTTCAATTTTTAAAAATGGAGCACCCTATATATTTTTGCATATTCTTGTAACTCATTTCGAGAGCTTTCCAAAACATTATAATTAAGTTAATTTTCATTAAGTACTTTCCAAGTTATGAGGTTTGAAGTTATTTCTTAATTTTACATAAACAATAAAATATATTGTAAAATATTCATTTTTCTTATCTTATCTAAATACTTTTATGTACAAAATAATAAGAAGAATCAATTGGTGTAAAGAAAACACAGAGTTGTTTCAAAGAAAAAATATGTAATTGTTAATTGCAAATTAATATATTTTTTTTAAAAATAACTATTGCAAAATGATAGAGAAGATTGCAAAATGATAGAGAATTTTTTTACTCGATTTTAATCCGTTTTTAGCTGCATACGACGGATGGAGCGATTGACTTCGAACATTCTGTATAACGATTATTTTAAGGACAATTTTGAAACGCAATGATTATTTCTGAGACACAACTAAATATGTATTATAATACTTATGTATTATATATGTATCGTTGTATCGCTCAATTCTTTCAAAACAAAACAAAGTAAAAAATTTTTTTTTTATTGTTAGTTTTTTATAATACTATATAATATTATATACATATACTTTATATAATACTATATACATATACTAGTATTTTACATTCAGAAAATCAATCTGTGTAATTTCGACTTTCTTTCATAATTTCGATTCTCTTGTATTCACTATATTGACATAAGAACAGAGATATTTGCCTAGGGCAATTAAAGTAGAGCATCCTGTATAAAAATAATATTAAAATAATTATATTAATTATTTAGTAAAATTTAATTAAATTAATTAAATTTATTAATAATGGGACAACCTGTATATAAATTGTATTAAAATTGTATAAATAAATTGTACATAATTAAATACATTAAAATAATGATTTTATTCATGTCAATAAAGTAAATGCATAGAAAAGAATCGAAATCATACAGTTTGATTTTTTGGATGTAAAATATAGTATTATAAAAAGAATTAATAATAGAAAAAAATTTTTTATATTTTGTCTTACATTGATCATATAGCATTGTAATATGTACAATAAATCTCGTTTGCTTACAAGTAACATCAAGTGTCATAATTCGATTTTTTTAAAAACTGTGCACACATATAGATATACTTCAAAAAAAATTTGATCCGTGCTTTTTATTCTTACTTATAAAACGTTTTAATGGTAGAAACTATTCTCGAAATAGACCTTTTCAATCTCATGTATAGTAACTTATTAGTTATGATACCTAATAATAGAGACCTAATAATAGTTATATGTACAAATAAATATATAGTGATTACTTCGGAGACTTTAAATGCATGTTGATTATTTTGAGGACTTTAGATGTATATTGATTACTTTAAGGACTTCAGATGTATATTGATTATTTTAAACTATTTTATATTCTGGTTATAAACTTATTCTAATTGTAAGTATGATTTAAAAAAAACATAATTTACGATACAATTGGTATAAAAATGATACATTAATAAAATTACATATATAATTACATAAATAAAGAAATTTTCTTATACAACAATTCTTATACAACAATTTTCTTATAAAACAATTTCTAGTCACATATTTTAACATTAATTTTTATTTCATTAATGTGAATGACCAATTTTTTTAACCAAATAGGTGAAATTTCTTCTTTCTTCTTGAATCTGTAAAGAATTTGAATCATTTTTTCGAATAAATAAAATTTATTTAAACAAATTAAATCGTTTGATGAAAGTAATAATGTTAAAATGTTGTTATCACTAGAAATTATTTTATATAGAAGATATAATTTTTTTTATTTATATAATTATTTTTTTTCCCAAGTGTATCATAATAATGTCTTTTTTTAATCATACTTACTAATTAGAATAAGTTTATAATCAGAACATAAAATACCTCAAAGTAATCAATATATATCTAAAGTCCCCAAAGTAATCACTATATATTTATCATTACGTATATCTATTATTAGGTATCATACATTGAATATAATTAAAATACACACATCAATAGCTAATCACACATCATATACAATTGTTATTTTAATTGAAAAAAAAGTCCTCAAAATAATCGATTTGTATATATAAATATATATTTATGTATGTCAATCGGCTATTTTGACGACATCGAAAATTACCATATATTATTGCATACATTAGAGTACATTGACTGTATGGCATATACATTACCATTATATTTTAGATTTGACATGCTAATAAATATGTATAGGCAATTAATTATGGATCGGCTATTTTAATGATACCGCGTAATATCATAAAAATCATATATATTATTGCATAAATTAAAGTACATTGACTGTTTGACATACTAATAATGGTATACATTACCATTATTTTTTAGATTTTACATGTTAATAAATATGTATAAATAATTAATTATAGATGGACTATTTTGACGACAGTATAAAGTTATGTACAATAATATATGTAAATTGTATACTATGGCGACATGATCATTTTATATAAAACGATTATTTTGACGACATTTATATATATGTATTTTTATTATCGTATAATATACAAAATATGATCTAAAATGTATATACATAATAAGAAATATATGAAAAATTTACAAGCAATATATATATATATATATGTACTGTAGCTTTTAATATTTCTTGTAGGTGCTAAATAATATACACATTGTCGAAATTTTTGTATATTAGAAAGAAGGAAAACGCATAAAGGTATGAGAAAAAGTGAAGGATATATGATATCGGGGGTACAATTCTCGAAAAAAGTATCCTTACATCTTTAAATAATCTTATGGATAATTTTTTTAATCTAGATTTGAAGTCGAAATGAGATCATTTCATTCAAATTAGAACACATGTTCTGTAGAGATCTTATGCTATATAATATTGAATACATTAAACCTTCTCTTAATATTAAAATGAAATAAAAATTTTGTGTAGGGACATTATTATGATCAATAGGCCCATACAATGTGAAACATTTCAAAATTATTTTAAACTTAAAATTGTTTTAAGAAGTTTTAAAACTCTTTCTAAATGGCGAAATGTGAGTGTAGTAGGCAATGGATTTCAAAAATAATCAACCATGATTGGTCCATTTGCCTACGACTTATGACTTACGACTCATTGTAGTCTTACGCCTTAAGGCCCGATTGTATCAATTATTTTAGCTTTAAGCGAGACTTAAATATATATCTATCTTTATCTTTCTTTCTAAATAAACAAAAACAGACACATATTTAAGTTTCGCTTAAAGCTGAAATAACGTTGGTGCAACTGGGCCTAAGTCTCCTTAAAATCTCATTGTAGACGCCACGTTATGCATCATTTCCAGGTTCAGACTCACGTATATAAAATCGCACGCACACACACAAAGCAAGTTTGTCCCTCAAGGCGCATTTGCAACGCACATGTACGATTATTCGTCGAGTGTGCAAATACGCCTTAAGAAATAAGATTATATGTATTCGCGACAACGATTCGTTCCATGATCCCTCTCGCGGGGCAAGGGGGGCTCCTGCCAATCAGCCACTGCCACGCTGCCAGCTGATTGATCACTTTTACGCTCCCCTTGTCCTGCGAGAGAGAGGTCCTGGAACCGTTGTCGCGGAGTGTATATGTGCGTACATGCACGTGTAATATGTGTGTGTGTGTGTGTGTGTGTGTGTGTGTGTGTGTGTGTGTGTGTGATTAATTTATTTATCGTATAATTTTCAAAAATCACCCCTTGGGAAATAGAAATTCATATCACAGGAACGTAAAAATATGGAAATTATTTAATTAAATAAAATTTCTAAAAAATGATTGTCATATAATAACAATTTTGAAAAAAAGTAATAATTTAGAAACAATCCCTTGGGGGGGAAATCTAATATTTCAGAAACGGTGCACTACGAAAATATAAAACCTCTGCCGTTAGTTAAGGTTTCTACAAAGACTAATTTAGCGTATAATAATAATTTTAAAAAACCACCCCTTGAAGGTGAAATCTAATATTTCAGAAATGGTGCACCACAAAAATATGAAACCTATGCCGTTCGTTAAGGTTTCTACAAAGACTAATTTAGCGTATAATAACAATTTTTAAAAACCACCCCTTGGGGGTGAAATCTAATATTTCAGAAACGGTGCACCACAAAAATATAAAACCTATGCCGTTCGTTAAGGTTTCTACAAAGACTAATTTAGCGTATAATAACAATTTTTAAAAACCCTCCCTTGGGGGGGAAATCTAATATTTCAGAAACAGTGCACCAAAAAAATATAAAACCTATGCCGTTCGTTAAGGTTTCTACAAAGACTAATTTAGCGTATAATAACAATTTTTAAAAACCACTCCTTCGGGGTGATATCTAATATTTCAGAAATGGTACACCACAAAAATATAAAACCAATGCCGTTAGTTAACGTTTCTACAAAGATTAATTTAGAGTATAATAACAATTTTTAAAAACCACCCCTTAGGGGTGAAATCTAATATTTCAAAAAGGTGCACCGCAAAAATTAAAAATTTATGCCGTTAATAAAGATTTCTACAAAGATTAATTTAGCGTATAATAATAATTTTAAAAAAACCCCCCCTTGAGGGTGAAATCTAATATTTCATAGATATATTACAATAACTCAAGAAATTGACGAATCACAGTCGAGTATTCTCTTAATGCTTGACTATGATTGGTCAATTCCTTAAGTTACAGCTTTAATCCATTAATCCTACTGTCATTGTAGACGACGTGTAAGGCTAGTATATAAGGAGCTTGTAGTCTACTATATAGAAGTCTGTGGCTTGACCGCAGCCTATGTTCAGTAAATATGTTTTAAAGTATCCCGCAAATTTCTTACGGAAAATGGCTTTCAATTGATTTGCCTGAAATTAAAGGAGTGGCACCGGATTGACCACATTCGCCAATTGGCCAATTCAAAATAGAACTCTCTGATTGATTAATTATTGCTGGTTACCCTAGGCACACGTCGATATAATTAGCTGTGGTCAATCCGTAGTGGTTAAACTGGACGCTTTCAAATTAAAGTATGTTGCTGTTCATGACCTATTGATGAAATGTTCTTATGGGTGCAACTCTGAAATAATGCCAGTTTCGAGCTAGAGAGCACTGAAGTCGTCAACATACGTAATACGTTAAGGATTTGTGTAAATGATATTGTAAACGCGTGAGTGCGTGTGTATGTGTCTGTGCGTATTTATGTTCCAGGAATACCTCCACACAGCATCTTGAATTCCTATGACGGGAGCAAAGTTTGCGTTGTATAGTTAGAAGTGTCTTTCGATTACTATTACTATATTTATTTTTATTACTATATTTTATTTCCATTGAACAATATTATTAATAATATACAATAAAATAAATACCATGAAACTGACAATGTTATATTAATAACTGCTAACTTCAAGAATAGTATAATATATCCTATACCAATGGTGAGAGGTAAGGGGATTTACCTTACAAACAAGCATCCCAAAGGGATCATATTCTCAAAACATCTTCATCGTTGATCTTGGTTAATACTAATATTGAGAAAATAGATGGATAACTTATATGTCACTAGAGTGAAATATGAGAAATAATAATATTCCCAAATGAACAAAGTGTTTGCTTGTAGCAAAAAAAGGGGAGAATTTTAACTTTTTGGCATTTGAGAACAGGAATCTAAATGTGCGCGCACATAAACACGCACGGACACATACACACGCATTCACGTGTTTACAATATCATTTACACAAATCGTTAACGTATTACGTATGTTGTGACGACTTCCGCTTTCTAGCTCGAAACTGGCCCATTTCAAGTTCTGCCCATGAGAACATCAGTAGATCATGAACAGCAACATTTTAATTTCAGGCAAATCGACTGATTTTCCATAAGAAATTTGCGGAGTTCTTTATATGAAATGTTAAATATGTTAAAATAAAATAAACGTTATAAAAAGCTCCTCAAATTAACAAATTAAAATGAATAATAAAAGGCAGTAAAGAGCCAACGCAGTTGTAGGGCGTGAAAAATCTTTAACAAGATAATCAATTTTTAAGAATCCTTCTTCTTTATTCCATCAAACGTTTCGGACTCAATTCGAGCCTTCTTCAGTGATTCTGATAAAAACAAGAAACAAAAATGTCAAATAAAATCGCGACAAAAAGAAAATTTATATTGTTGGACAACATTTTGCTCCCAAGCAGATGTTTTCCTGCAAATTCTTAATATTATTATTAATAAAAAAATAAAATAAATAATAATATATTTCAGGTTATAAATAGTTAAAAAATAAGAAGAAACAATTAAAAACAACAAAAAATAAAAAAAGGAGAAATAGAATAAAGAAGAAAATAAAAAAAAGATTTTCATCGAAAGGGGCAAAGAGAGGGGAGAGAAAGATAAAAAAAAAGTGAGAAGATACATAACCGATAGAGAGAAAATACACAGATAAAAAAAATGTTATTGACTTGGTTATTAAAGCAGTATTAATATTTAAAATTCAGCGATAAATTAATCTTTTCTATATTTCAAAAGTATATATATATATATATATAATTACATATATATATTTATTATATACACATATATATATATATATATATTATATATATATTATTACATATGTATATATATTATAAGTATTCATTTACGCATTGTACGTATAAATATGTATCATTGAGACTTGGATTGTTGGATTGAAGTTTGACTTAAATTGAAATTGATTATGATTTTGATTGTTAATTTGAAATTGATTGTGATTTGGATTTTTTATTAGATTAAAATTTGACTTAAATTAATGTTTGTTGACTTAAATGTTAGTTTTAACTTGATTCAAATTAACAAATTAAAATGAATAATAAAAGCAGTAAGAAAGGGCCAACCCGGTTTAGGGCATGAAAAATCTTTTACAAGATAATCAATTTTTAAGAATCCTTCTTCTTTATTCCATCAAACGTTTCGGACTCAATTCGAGCCTTCTTCAGTGATTCTGATAAAAACAAGAAACAAAAATGTCAAATAAAGTCGCGACAAAAATGCAATATTAATAAATTAGCGCAAAAGAAGAGAAAGTATAGTCACATGTATGCATAGTCTATAAGAGCGACGCGACTTCGTTAGAGCCGATCCACCCGAGAAAGTCCGATGTAAGTAGCCCTCTCGACGATGCAAAACGCGAAGAGCGATGCACTAACAAAATAAATATACATCTAATCAAAACCAGATAGGAGAAGTTGATTGCCACTGGTCAAAAATCACTTACACGAGAAGATCGGCACAACCGACACGATCACTCAGCACGCTAACAGTCGACTAGGCCGAAAATTCAAACGGCAACGATAAAATGGTGTCAAATGATTGAACAATAACAAACAACAAACATTGAGGACAAAATCAGTCAAACAAACAACGACCCGTTAAAGCTTAGGCATGTTTTCAATTATCGTCAGACATGAAGTATTTAATTTTGAAGTATCGCTTTGGAGATTCAACGCGTTTTTTGGCGCTTAATATAAATCATCTCAGATATTAATCTTTTTCCTAAAAACGCTTCCTCATCCAAAATCTCGACCTCATCAAAATCAAAAGTATGATTAAGCGCTCTATGTTCGGCAATGACAGACGTGAGATTCTTTCTATGTTCTTTGATCCTCGTTCTTAGTGAGCGTCCCGTTTGTCCTACGTAAGAGGCGTCGCAATCAGTGCAGTTAATTTTATACACTATATTGTTGCGTGAATTTTTTTGTAAGCTATCTTTACCAACTTTAATAAATTGGCGCAAATTGTTTATTCCAGTATAAGAAAGCTTAACTTTGAGACCTCTGACACAATGTCGAAAACGTTCTGATATATTCCTCAAATACGGAACATTAAAATATGCAGTCTTATCTTCATCTCTGTCAACGTCAACCACACTCTCACCAACTATCAAACCGTTATCATATTTGTTGTTAAATCTATGAAATAGAATGTTAAGTCGGTTACTAATTGTGTGAAAAATAAGAGAGAGCGGGTATCCATTGTTCAAAAGAATGTTAACGACAAATTCAAGATTTTCCTTGTGAAACCTTGGATGAGAAAGCCAAAAAACCTTGTCTGTCAAACCAATTTTTGTACCTTTCTTCTGAACAAAGGGGGTGTCGCGACTCAAAGTGGAGGTATCTTCCTTGGAAGGTCGGTTTATGGAACCAATTAAATTCAATGTGTCCATTTACTAAAAATAATTGTGACGTCAAGAAAATTCAAACGATTGTCGACACCCTCCTCCATGGTGAACTGCAACCTCGTGTGGAACGAGTTGAATGTGTTCAAGACAATATTAAGCATTGAGGAGGGCGCCGCCAATACGATGTCGTCGACATATCTAAAATAAAAGGGAAGATCCACGGAAAGAGTCGCAATCGCCCTTGATTCTAAATCTTGAAGCGTGATCTCTGCGATAATCGGGGGAAAGAGGAGAGCCCATGGGCGTGCCAAAAGTTTGCTGATAACAAACATCGTTGAACATATAAAAACGTAGAGTTCAAAATGAAACGAACTGCAGTTACAAATTCATCGCGAGGTATCTGGCAATTTTTTCCAATATAGTCCCATCTGTTAGACAAGCTATCAATGGCCATATCCAAAGGTATGTTGGTGAATAATGAGACAACATCCAATGAAATCAATTTTATGTCGCCATCAATACGTCTGCCATTAAGTCTATCGACCACTTGCGCGCTGTTAATAATTTGGCTATCAGGTCTCGGAATAGATTTATAAATGATGTCATGTAAAAATTTGGCGAGACCATACAGCGGTGTGTTTTTAGATGAGACTATTATGCGCAACGGGTTATTTTTCTTATGAATTTTTGGCAGTCCATAAGCCCTCGGTAAAACGCCGTCTGTACAATTTAAAGATCTATACTTCGCAACAGAGATGTAATCTCGAGCCCTCTCCACCTAGCCAACATATCATGTAGATTGCTAATCAACTTATTAATCGGGTTTTTATTAACTACTCTATATGTGTTTTTGTCCGCTAATAAACCAGACATATTCGAAAGATAGTCGTCCTTATCCATCGCGACTGTTATATTACCCTTGTCGGCTCTCGTAAACAAAATATCTGGATTGTCTTTTGTGAATTTCTTTACAGCATTAAAGGAATTCATAACAATCTTGTCAACTGGAGACTCGTGTGAAATGGAATTATAAAAAGTATTTATAACAGGAAAAGATCTGCTTCTCACTGTCATGCGAACATCCATGGGCAGTCTACCAATATTATACTCCACACTTTTTAATAATTCGACCATCGTTTTATCCTTGTCGATAACAGGTAAACAAAATTTCTCTCCCAGTTGCAACAGAAGTTGTACTTCTTGAGGTATGGTCACGGAAGACAAATTAACAAACCACTCATCTCTTAATTCTGAGACAGGGGAAACCAGCAGTTCGTTTCATTTTGAACTCTACGTTTTTTTTGTTCAACGATGTTTGTTATCAGCAAACTTTTGGCACGCCCATGGGCTCTCCTCTTTCCCCGATTATCGCAGAGATCACGCTTCAAGATTTAGAATCAAGGGCGATTGCGATTCTTTCCGTGGATCTTCCCTTTTTTTTTAGATATGTCGACGACATCGTATTGGCGGCGCCCTCCTCAATGCTTAATATTGTCTTGAACACATTCAACTCGTTCCACACGAGGTTGCAGTTCACCATGGAGGAGGGTGTCGACAATCGTTTGAATTTTCTTGACGTCACAATTATTTTAGTAAATGGACACATTGAATTTAATTAGTTCCATAAACCGACCTTCTCAGGAAGATACCTCCACTTTGAGTCGCGACACCCTCTTTGTCAGAAGAAAGGTACAATAATTGGTTTGACAGACAAGGTTTTTTGGCTTTCTCATCCAAGGTTTCACAAGGAAAATCTTGAATTTGTCGTTAACATTCTTTTGAACAATGGATACCCGCTCTCTCTTATTTTTCACACAATTAGTAACCGACTTAACATTCTATTTCATAGATTTAACAACAAATATGATAACGGTTTGATAGTTGATGAGAGTGTGGTTGACGTTGACAGAGATGAAGATAAGACTGCATATTTTAATGTTCCGTATTTGAGGAATATATCAGAACGTTTTCGACATTGTGTCAGAGGTCTCAAAGTTAAGCTTTCTTATACTGGAATAAACAATTTGCGCCAATTTATTAAAGTTGGTAAAGATAGCTTACAAAAAGATTCACGCAACAATATAGTGTATAAAATTAACTGCACTGATTGCGACGCCTCTTACGTAGGACAAACGGGACGCTCACTAAGAACGAGGATCAAAGAACATAGAAAGAATCTCACGTCTGTCATTGCCGAACATAGAGCGCTTAATCATACTTTTGATTTTGATGAGGTCGAGATTTTGGATGAGGAAGCTTTTTAGGAAAAAGATTAATATCTGAGATGATTTATATTAAGCGCCAAAAAAACGCGTTGAATCTCCAAAGCGATACTTCAAAATTAAATACTTCATGTCTGACGATAATTGAAAACATGCCTAAGCTTTAACGGGTCGTTGTTTGTTTGACTGATTTTGTCCTCAATGTTTGTTGTTTGTTATTGTTCAATCATTTGACACCATTTTATTCGTTGCCGTTTGAATTTTCGGCCTAGTCGACTGTTAGCGTGCTGAGTGATCGTGTCGGTTGTGCCGATCTTCTCGTGTCCGAGTAAGTGATTTTTGATCAGTGGCAATCAACTTCTCCTATCTGGTTTTGATTAGATGTATATTTATTTTGTTAGTGCATCGCTCTTCGCGTTTTGCATCGTCGAGAGGGCTACTTACATCGGACTTTCTCGGGTGGATCGGCTCTAACGAAGTCGCGTCGCTCTTACAGACTATGCATACATGTGACTATACTTTCTCTTTTTTTGCGCTAATTTATTAATATTGCATTTTTGTCGCGATTTTATTTGACATTTTTGTTTCTTGTTTTTATCAGAATCACTGAAGAAGGCTCGAATTGAGTCCGAAACGTTTGATGGAATAAAGAAGAAGGATTCTTAAAAATTGATTATCTTGTTAAAGATTTTTCACGCCCTACAACTGCGTTGGCTCTTTACTGCCTTTTATTATTCATTTTAATTTATTAAATATGTTAACTATATTTAAAAAAAGATTTTAAAAGATTATATTATTATTTTTCTGTGCTTTAAAAAGAAAGTATTGTCTGAAACCAATAAATAATAAATAAATATAGACTTGAAATAGCAGATTACAGGGTATACAATATTTTAATGGTTTTATGTAAATAATATTTATATTGTAAGCTTATTTTTTGTTTTTCTAGGTTACAATTATGTTCTTTAATCATGAATGTTTAAAATATACATTTTTTGCAAATAGCTAAGTGCCTTGAAATATGCCTTTTGATACTAAATAAGCTATACCTGGGCTAAAAATTAATTTTTTTTTAAAACACTTAGAAGTTGTAAGCAATAAATATATTCAAGAAAAAACCACGGTTAAAAAATGATCTGAAATCCTTCTCATAAACATATATATAAATTTATATATAAGTACCATTAATGTATGATACAGTACCGATAAAATACTCTACACATACAGTATTTAATTTTTGCAATAACTTTGTTAATATTATGTATAAATAAATTATTCACATTATGTATACGTATATGGACCAATGTTAACCTGTGTATACAAAGATATCGTAACCCTTTTTCGGGTCCCGCTAAAATACTCTATGCAAAAATATATATATACATATACACATACATGTGTGTGTGTTGTCTGTGTTGCGTGTGTATGTGTGTGTGGGTGGATGTATGTATAAAAGTGATACAAGAATTACATGAGGAAGCGAGGTAAGAACGAACAAAATAACAATAAGAGCGAACGAGATAGAAATAGCACGAGTAATAAGGACTCGAGCTCATGAATCGGATCTTTCTTCCTCACTATTATGTTTCTCTCGCTCGCATCTATTACTGTCTCGCTCGCTCTCGATTCTTGGGTCCGCTTATCTTTTCGAGCTGTCTGTCACGATTGTCAAGTGTGACAGAGAAAGCAAGATCATGAGTAGAGAGCGAGCGAGATGACCTATCATCAAAGAGTTCCGAAGTCTCTTACAATCGGTTTCTTCGCTTCTTCTATCCTATCATTTAAAATCTAAAAATTATGTCTCTCTAACGCATCAGAAAAGTATAAACTTGAAAAACGCTGCGTGGGATTTGACGTACAACGATGACGAAAATTATTTCAACTATTGCGTGTCGCTCAACATGTTGTTGGGATTTTGCAAAGATTATAAACGCGTTGTGATTAACGCTCGTCACGAATTGATTTTGATATGTTCGCGCAACGATAATAATTGTCTATTCGGACATCCGTCGTCGGAAGCTGAGATTGAATTACTCAAAATACAGTGGCGTATGCCTCATGTAATATTGAACGAGATGAATAAATTATCAATGCTGCGTTGGAAAGCGGACGATACTTGAACATGAGTTTCCGATCTTGGGATCTATACGAATTTCCTCTGCTATATAGCACGACTAAGCATTCGTGGACCGTGAAAGCCGCCTCGCAGTTAGAGAAACCGCGATATGTGATCTTTGCACTGCAAACTGATAGAGAGAATTCAGTGTCACAAGATGTTACATTGTTCGACGACTGCAAATTGACCAACGTTAAACTCTATATTTAAACTCGGAATTTTACCCCTACGATGATTTAAATTTAGATTTTGAATAAAATAGATTCGCCGTCCTATTCGACATGTACTCTCGTTTTCGCAAATCTTATTACGGATGCGATAATAGCACCGCGCTATTAACTTTTTTTTTTTTTTTTTTTTTTTTCCCCCCCCCCCGGTTTTTTTGGGCCCGGAAAAAAAGGGGCCCCCCCCCCCCCCCCCCCCGGGGGGGAAAAGGGGGGGGGGGGGGGGGGAAAAAATACCCGGCAAAACCCCCCCCCTTTTTTTCCCTTTTGCACGATCGGGTTGTCGAATATAATCCATTGACCAATGTAGTCCGCAAAATTACATAAGTTAGCAAATATCCCCTCCATTGCACATGAAGAAAAATATAAAAGATTGAGATGTTTGACGAGCGACACCAGTTTGCGATCGAATCTTGTCATCATGATTGCGCCAACGTTTGTGGATCTGCAAGGATTTATCGGATATTTGGGAAAAACTTTGTCGTGAAGGAAGCTGCGATTCTGAGAAAGGGATCCGTACTTTCTCATTATATTTTTACATGTCCGGTACCATGGCACATGCTCACAAAATCTGAGAGATGTCAGGTTTTATGGCTGATTAAAAACCATGGATTATCGTGGAATGATGGACACGTTTCATATTGGAAGTCGGAACGTTTAATTACAACAGCGGCAATGGTTGCAACGAAGGAGGATGATGCGTCATCTCTTGTATAAGTTAAAGGCCATGAAAAATGGCAATGGCTGGCCGATATACTGGACAATGATGCGAGAAACGATGTGATTATCGAAACTTTGGATGCAGACTATGAGGATGTACCTTCTTTAAATCAGTTAGATGTTAAGAATACTATGCGTTATGAAAATCATGTCAAAAAATTGCGCTTTACAAAATGTATTTAAGATTTATAATTGGTGGTTGAAACATCATGATAATAATTCTTCGAATCCATACTTATAATAAATTGATGTTGCGATATACTTTTATTATCTTTCTTATTCTTTCCTTTCTTTCCTCATCCCTATCTATACATATCGTGTTTCCATACGTAACACAGCTGCCACAGATATTATATTTCGATACTACATTGTGGTACATGATAAAACATTTAAATAATTAAATATAGTTTTACATTTGACAAGCGTTCGTTTCCGTTTGATGATCGTTCAACAGTCATTTATTTCCGTTTGTTTCCGTTCGATCAGCGTTCGACGAGCGTTCGTTTCCGTTCGATGGTCGTTCATTTCCGTTCGATGACCACCGCACATTCAGCGCCTATTGCACGCGCTACGCGTATGGGGGCGCGAGCCGACAGATGGCAGCAGGGGCAAACCATTTCGCGTAAGAGAATTGAGGCAGCCTCGGTATCTAAGACCGCAGCAGATTGAAGACTGGACGTAGTCGGCTCCTAATATTAATAAAAGTTAAAACACTATGGTACTAAATCCCGATGGTAAAATAGTCAAAAAATGTCTGGCATATTGGCTGTGGGATGAGATGATGGAGGAAGAGAATTTGGAACAGGAGGTCGAAGAGGAGGAGAGAAGGAAGGAAGAGGAAGTGGAGGATGAGGAGGTAGAAGAACAAGGGGATATTGTTCTCAGCTCTCCGCCAAGATCCCCTTCGTATTCTCCGCCCTCTATTCCGCCATTTACACCTTCCTTTTCCAGCGATCTGGAAAGAGAAGAGGTTGCCTCATTTGGCTCAGTTGCAGTCAGACAAGGAAGAGCACTAGCAATAACAATAGCATTATTTTATTCCGCATTTTGTCCGTCCACTTGTACAGTATGATTGAAAATAAATTATAATTTTATAATTATACGTGTCATATCCTTTTATGTATCTGCATGTAAAGTGAAAAAAAAAATAAAATTAGGAACATTAAAAAACATTAAGAATTTCGAAAGAGCGTATAACACTCACGCACCGTCCCCATCTCCACGCGGTGAATGTCGGACAACGTTGAGAATTCAAATGGATTTATCGACGGCTAACGGGGCTTCAGCACACAAATCGGATTGGGTTTTGACCGGACAGTGAATGACGAGAGAAAGTATGTGCGTGTTTTAAGTTCATTCAACTTCGTTTACCTTGAATTAAACTATTATGAGACCATTTTTTTACTATCAATTTACAAATATTTTACAAAATTTTTACTATCTTTTCTACTATCTTACTGACTCAATATTTTACTTTTCACTATGTATGCATCCATGACTCGTCTGACTCGTGCACAAGAGATTAGAAGTTAACATGTATCATGTTCTCATTTGATCACAATACTCAGTGTGTATGAAAAATAAGAAAACCGTGAATCAATGAAGATGCAGAATATTATGCATTATTATGCGTAATATATAATGCATAATTAATTTACAATTACCAGAACCAACTCCAGTGAATATTTATGTCACAGAATATGATGTCGATGAGGAAAAGAGACAAGGTGATTATTTATTATCGACACTAAATGATAAACATAGACACATGTACGATATAGTTATTCGAGCGATTGAAAATGAGAATGAACCGCAACAGTTATTTTGTACTGACGGGTTTGCAGGAAGTGGAAAAACTTATCTATTTAACACATTTCTGAGTGTAATTTGAGGAAGAAAGGAGATCGTAATTCCATGTGCATCAACTGGCATTGCTGCCACACTACTTAAGGGAGGAAGAACTTATCACTCTCTGTTTAAGCTTACAATCTCAATTGATGATGAAGTTAAATATCAGAGGAAAGACGCTGAAGAACTCTGAGGCGGGACGAGAACTAATTTCTGCGAAACTCATCATATGGGATGAGGTGAGCATGACTATTAGACATGCTTTAACAGCAGTTGATGAATTCTTCAGAGATCTGATGAAGAATCCGAAACCTTTTGGAGGAAAAGTAATTTTATTTGCAGGAGATTTCCGACAAAATCTCCCAGTAGTGCCACATGCAAACAAAGCAGCTATAATTGAATCGACTGTAAAATACAATTCTATATGGAGGAATGTAATTCATATTAAACTACAGCAAAATATAGATAAGAGAATAGCAAAAGAAAAAGAATTTGCAAATTGTCTAATGCAACTTGGAAATAGTAAACTATCGAATACGGATGATTAGATCACGATATAATTGAAATCCCAGAGGATTTTATATCGAAAGAATCTCTGATTACTGAGATTTTTGGAGAAAGAATCACGATGAAGCTGATTAGAAAAAAATCCAGATCGAGCGATTCTTTGTCTTAAAAATGAGGATACATTCAAAATAAATGAGGAAATCCTTAGTATGATGGAAGGAAGAGAGAAAGAGTATCTCTCAATTGATTCTATTGTTAGTGATGACTCACAGGAGCAATTAAATTTTTCGACTGAGTTTTTAAACTCTCTGACACCATCTGGATTGCCAAATCATCGATTAAAAATTAAAGTCGGTGTTACAATAATCTCATTAAGAAATTTAAATACAAAGAAAGGACTTTGCAATAGCCCTAGATTCACTGTTACTAATTTGAAAAATCATCTCATTTATGTCGAGGGTTTAGGTCCGGTTCGAGGACAAATTGTCATTATTCCAAGGATAGATTTAGTGACGAATGATATGGAAGTACCATTTAAGTTGAAAAAAGGACAGTTTCTAATTCGAATGTTATTTGCTATGACAATCATTAAATCTCAAGGACAAACCTTGGAAAAAGTAGTATTTTATTTGCCCCATCCCGTATTTGCTCAGGTTAACTTTATGTGGCATTTTCAACCAAAAGGGAAAGTGAAAGGGAAAGGGAAAGTATAAAAATTAGAATTGATGAATTTAGCAATCAAGGACATCTAATTAGAAAAAGTCAAAAATGTTTTACAAAAAATGTACAGAGAGGTATTGTAAAATGAGGAATTTGAAGGGTGTGATATCCGGAAGGGAAGACAATTTAAAAAAAAATAGAGTGGACTTCCGTACAGCGCAGACTTAGTCTGTCAGACCATATATAAAGAATAAAATAAAAAATTAAATAATATATTAAATTAAAAAATTAAATAATAAATTATTAATACATATTATTTAAGAAAACTTTTCGAGAGGGACAGAAAAAGAAAAAATATTTAATACTAGGACTATGAATTAATTTTGAAGGATTTCTTTGTAAATTCAAGATTTTATTGTGAAAAATTGTGTACATTATTATTTTTCAAAGTATTGTCCATCGCTAACCACTACTTTTTCCCAACTCTCTGGTAGCATACGGATTTCGCGTCGAAATAACAACTCATCTTTTGATCCACCAATCGATCCAATTTTTCGTATCTTCGTAAGATTGGAAGCGCTGCTTAGCCAGGCCGTGTTCCATCGATGGATCGGAACAAGTAGTACTCCGATGTAGCAATATCTGGTGAATATGGCAGGTGGGGTAAAACATTCCATTTCAGCGTTTCTAAGTATTTTTTGACTACACGAGCAACATGTGATCGAGCGTTGTCATGTTGAAAAATTATCATGCCTTTGCTCGAATTGCGGCCGTTTTTCCTTCAATGCACGGCTCAAACACATCAATTGTGTTTGATAGCGTTCAGCAGTGATGGTATTTCATTCGGTTGAAGCAGCTCATAGTACCAAGCTAGTCCCACCAAATAGAGCATGAGCTTCGAATCATGAATATTCGGTCTTGCCGTCGATGTTGATGCATGACTAGGTAAATCTCACGATTTTCTACGCTTAGGATTATCTTAGCGTATCCATTTTTAATCGCCAATGCTGATACTGCAAAGAAATCCTTTTTTTTGCCGTTGAAGCAACTGTTCACACGTGAAAAATCGTCGTTCAACATCTCTCAATTCGTATGGCACCCAATTTCATTGCTTTTGAATTATACCGAGTGCATTTAAATGTTTGGAAACTGTTACGCGATCAACATTCAACGATTCAGCAAGTTCATCTTGCGTTTGACATGAATTTTGGTCGAGTAATGTTTCCAATTCCTCATCTTCGATCTTTTTTAGTTGTTTAGCAGACCAAGACGTTCTTTGTCAACTGTATCGAAATCATCACTTCTAAAACGTCGAAACCAATACTCACACGTTTTTATCAATGGAGTATATTCATCGTAAGTTTCCAACAGCACTCGATGACTTTCAGCAGCACTTTTCTTTGTATTAAACAGGAAAAGTAAAACTTCCCGCAAATGGTGTTTTGTTGGCTCGTAATTCGACATCTTCGGAGCTGAGAAAAAAATTTTGTTTACACTTCAGCAAAATGACACATAACAAAAAGTAAAGCCTAATGACAGAGCTTTGACATGACAATATAGTTACAGAAGTGTCCGATGCGATATAGCATGAGTTACGCCATCTATTGTAAATCCCTTACAATTAATTCACAGTTCTAGTAATTAAAAAAAAAGAGGACAGGCTTTGAGGAGTAGCGCGGGCCGAAAAGCTAATTTATATATGTATAAGCAGTAATACTAGGATCATTCTAATCCAGGTGCTCTCAGGGAGGGTGAGGCACGTGGGGAACCGCGGCGCGGAGGAGTGACATCACGCGCGGAGAAGGAGGAATTGCGGCACTTGATGAGTGACGTCACACGCGGAAAAGAGGGATCCGCGGCGCGACCGATGGACGAGAGGAGAAGGGGAATCCGCGGAAAGAAGACGAGTGGGAAAAGGACAGCGCTATGTGTAGGAAAAAGATAGTGCTAAGTGTGTGAGGAAGAGAGTGCGACAAGGATGGCATCAATGTGCGACAAGGACGACGCAATGTAAGATGACGTGAGAAGGACGATGAAAAGGAAAGAGCGACAAGCATATGAAAGAGAAAGCGATGTCGTCAGAACAACGCATGCGAGAGGGAACGACAATAGCGCTAGAACAACTCTTGTGAGAGGGAGAACTATAATATCGTGAGAACAACGCGTGCGAAAGAGAGAACGATAGCGCGAAGAGAACGCATACGAAAGAGAGACTTATGATTAACGCGAGTGAGAGAGAGCACAACGGCGATATCGCGAGACTTACAACTAGCGCAAGAGAGAGAGAGAGAGACGCAAGGGATGGAAACCCAAAAAGAGGCGCATAAATAATCACATTCTTTTTAAATTAAAACATAAAATTTATTTAAATGTGTGCGTGTACTGTACAATTTGTGTGTGTGTGTGTATTTAAAATTAAGAATAATAATAAAAAATATAAAAAATATATAAATATAAATAAAAATAAAATATATAAATAAAAATATAAATTTTAAAAATATAAAATTAAAATTTAATAGGGGAGGGGACGTTCCCAAAAGGCTACAGGAGGATATGCCGGGCTTAGAGGGAGGCCGCTTTTGGATGTTATGGGGGCGATGTGCCGGGCTGGAGAGGAGGTCGCTCCTGTACAGGAGAGTACACACATTCCATCAGTTTTTAAATTATTTAATAAATTTTAATTAATATAAAAATGATGCTTACATAAGTCTCCCATTGAATAGTTGAAAATACACCGACATCTTTTATTTGCGACAGCTGTTCGGAGAAGAGCCATATAAGATCTTCGAAGAAGAAGAAGAATAGTGGGACTTGACAGATTCCGTGAAATTTGTAATGTGCAATTTACGATTGATTTATACGATTTATTCATTGTTTTCATCCCGATACTACAAGACAAAAAGATATTATAAACAAACATTTTCTCACAATTTTTCACAAAATAATCATAGAAAAACGTTACTTACGTTCTACAGGAAGGTTAGTTTGAAGAACAGAATGCATAATAAATCAAACATTTTCCTCTTCCACTCAGGATAAACATTTACGCAATCCATTATTTTTAAAAATTTTAACCCCTTAACTGTGAATCTCGATTCGTGTCCACAACTTTGTGACGAGGCACGAGGCTTTATAGTAGAGATGTGGCATCATCACCATATCAAAACACGTCATAAGACAAAAATATGCGCGTTTCCATGTCACTCAGCATGGCATATAATATTAATATCATTATGTCGCGACTTTGTGAGGAGACAGTCGTTTCGGTACGAAACTTTAGAATAGGAACGTATCATTATTGCTTTATTAAAAACGCGTCGCGAGACAAAAGTATTCCCATGCAACTTAGCATGATATAATGCGTCAACCTTCATCGAATGGGTATTGAACAGTCATCGAATGGAAATGAATGACGACCGTGGAACGGCTATCGAACGATTGTCGAACGCACGTCGAACGGAAATGAACGATCGTCCAACGGCTATCAAACGGTCATCGAACGGAAATCAACGGCAATTGAACAGTCATCGAACGACTGTCGAACGCCCGTCGAACGGAAACGAACGATCGTCGAACGGAAATCAGCGGCTATCAAACGTAAAGCTGTATTCAATTATTAAACAAATATTTAAATGTTTTATCATGCACCACAATGTAGTATCGAAATACAATATCTGTGGCAGCTGTGTCACGTACGGAAACACAATACTGCACACGTACATACATAGGAATGAGGAAAGAATGGAGAAAATAAGAAAGACGATAAAAATATATCACATCATCAATTTATTGTAAATATGAATTCGATCAATCATGATGCTTTGATCATCATCAGAAAACGTTCCGAGATCATTTTGGTCCACTAGCGCAAAAATATATAACAGCTATCATGAGTGGCGTTAAAAATAAGAGTATAGATTATGTGTCTACGGTCAAATTTACCAGCGAAGGAATGATGCTCTGTGATAAACGTTTTGATGTAGACAAGGAAGATAATATAATTATCGATGGAATAAAATATATGGGAACCGAAGGCTTCTACGATTTGATTTTTAGAAAATTTCCCAATCATAAAAATATACGCAACATGATTTGCATAAATATCAAAGTATATTATAATATATATATATATATATATATATATATATCAAAGTATATTATAAACGACAAATGCGCATAAACGTGACAACAAAATTAATAATTCTATTAAAAGTAATAAAGGATACAACTAAATATATAATTGCGTCATTATTGCCCGTTAGAAAAGTGGCAAAAGGTATAGACGTATCACACCATGACGCGACAACATGATCGATTACGTGCATTGGAACGATCTCAAAGAATTGGTGGAATTTGCGATTGCTAGACGTCTCGCGTCGAGCCGGCAACAATGTTCACGACAATGAAATCTTGACAATTATCGAGAAGGCCTTCGCGAGGCCGGTATTATAAATTAAATTATGTGTCGGCGATACGTGTCATTTGGTCAATGTTCTCGGTACCGAAATATCGATTAATTTTGGATTATCGCTCGGAACATCGAACAATTTGTACTATCAATGGAATGGCTTACTGAGAAATTACAAGAAAATACAAGAAATCCACAATATATCTGCAATCAGTAAGTTTAATTTATATTATTTGAATAATTATTCAAATAATACGCAGGACCACAAAAATTTTTTTTTCATGCGCGGGACATGACACCAGGTCTCCTCTATGTTTTTTGGGTCGCTGATCACGAATCCGGCTTTACATTTACTCGATTGGTTAATGTAACCTCAGAAAACCTAAATAATCTCAATAAATCAAGCTCCATAGCACGCTTGACCTAAAATTTTAAACGCAATAGCCCCTTTAACCTAATTTTTTTAATCCTAGAAACCCTAAACCTAAGATTTTCATCCCATAGCTCCGAAATCTAACCTCAAAAAACTCCAATATCTCAATAAACTCAAATATCTCAATAAACTCTCACAAACTCGATAGTTCGGTTGATCTAAACTTTTAAACCCAATAGTCCCTTTAACCTAAGTCTGGAGTCTTCAACCCCATAAACCCTAAACCTAAGCTTTTTACCCTATAACTCACTAATCTCACTTTGAAAAACCCATAGCCTCATAGAATAAATATTTTACTCAGTATTTCTTTAAGTCGAGTTCTTTAAACTCCATGTGGCGACAGAACCTGGGGGATATCAAAATAGCACGTGAGGGAGCTGCCTTGCAGTCTTTCGACTCTCACAAGGGGAGGTCGGGACCTTGGGAACACCGATTTGAATAAAATTTTAAGTGCGTAGTATTCGACTAAAGAAGTATTTGAGGAAATGCTCAGCCGTTTTTGAAAAAAACAAAATAAAAAAATATGCCGTATCTTGTAAACGGTGAGTTTAGATCGATCATCAAGTAAGCGGCATAGCTCAGGCTGTAAAGCCCGAGACTACTATACTGCTGGTCACAGGTTTGACCTGTAGTAGTTTTTTTTTCATTTACTTTTTACGCTAAACCTGCAATATTTCTATAAAATGAAGTCAATTTAATAAATAATTTTTTTTTGTTTTTATTTTCTATTATGAAAGGCAATTTAATTTATTTACGATATGTCGTTAATTTATATTTAATTTCATAAAACCTTACAATTCTATATACTACTATCTACTCGATATTAATCAGAAAAATATATTAAATAATTACGCCATTATTTAAATATAATTATAATTTAATGTAAAATTGCGAAAAACTTTTGTTTAATTTAATATTCACAAAAAATATTCGGTACATAATTTTTAAACTCATTGTCAACTTCGCTACTGCTCCAACCGTAACTTGTATATATGTTTCCATTAAGTAACGGCTTTTAGTCCCTTCCTGTCTTTTCTATTGTGTTATGTATATAAATATCATCCGAACTATTGTAACCTATCTGTACATGAGGATGATAGTGAATGAAAATTTTAACACAAAAGTTTTTCGCAATTTTACGTTAAATTACAATTATATTTAAATAGTGGCGTAATTATTTAATATATATTTTTGGTTAATATCAAGTGGAATATACAGAATTGTGAGATTTTATGAAATTGAATATAAATTAACGACATATCGTAAATAAATTAAATTGCTTTTCGTAATGAAAAATAAAAACAAAAACAAATTATTTATTAATTTGATTTCATTTTATAAAAATATTGCAGGTTTCGCGTAAAAAAAAAATGAAAAAAAATGAAAAAAGAAACTACCACAAGTCGGGATCGAACCTGTAATCAGCAGCATAGTAGTCTCAGGCTTTACCGCCTGAGATACGCCGCTTACTTGACGATCGATCTAAACTAGGGCTGTTACTTTTGACAACTTCGAAGATTCGAAAATTCGAAAGAATTCGAAGCTTCGAAGTTACACTTGCAAATGCGAATTTATATAAAAAAATGATGAAAATATTCTGAATAAATGTGAGTTAATTAATATATATGCTCACACACACAAAATTATTCTTTAATTATAATTTTAAAGTATTAAGAAATAAATATTCTTTGAGACTTTTTATCTACTCTGTATGTATTTATTAATGTTTTCTTTTGCCTCTTTAACAATTTCTTAACTTAAAATTTTTAAATTTTTTATATATTCTTATTTTTATAAAATTTTTAATATAAAATTTTATATATTTACAATTAATAATATCAATTATTTTATATTATTTAAACCTTATAAATATATATATATATACAAATATCTTGAGATATATATATATATATATATATATATATATATACAGGGTGATTCAAAATAAGTATAGTGTCCGTGAAATGACACATTCTTGAGTCAATTCTAAGACGATTTTTCCTTTAGCAAAATTTCGTCCGACGCTTAGTTTTCGAATTATTAAAAGAAGTAATTAACTTATAACGGGTCGGATACAAGAGGCAGGCAAGAGTGGCGCGAGTCACCGTCAGACGCGGGTACTTACGCGGGGCGATCGCTGCGATCAGCTGGTCGCTACATACACACACACATGCGAATACATAATTCTCATTCTCTCTCTCTCTCTCTCTGCCCCTCACCCACTCTCTCTCTTTCTCTCTCTCTCATTTGCTTACTCGAAGTTATTATTACTCTTACTAAAATTATTATTTATTTTTTATTGTTACACATTTTCACTTAAATTATTTTCTTATTCTATTGTACCGTTTTTTTTTTTTTTTACGAGAGAGGGGAAAATGCATTTTATGCATACTCACCGGGCGATCCGGTGAGTTATATGGGACTCGAGTACCAAGTCGAATTACCAACTCGGTATTCCCTACCCACTAAAAACCCCTCTCTTTCGCTAATTTTCTCTAACACTGTTTATTTGGCATCCCGAAATTTGTTTTCACACAACACCAAAGAATAGTTATTATTACCTTGTTCGATGTATTGTTGTAATTTCTTGAGAAATAAATTTTCCAATAGATCGTACTTTCACTTAAATTGAACGTAGATATCACGTTCTAAAGAACAGAGATCCACACTAAATAATTAATCGAAAATTCTTTTTTCTTTTATAAACTGTATTCTTTTATAAACTTCAACATAACCACATTTATTCACTCACTCGATAAGACGAGAAATTTATCAATGACTCTATCACTAATCACTATCAATCACTATTGAATTAATCACTGTTGGCAATTAAAAATCACTCGATTAAAGAAAGATACACGTTATTACACGACGCGACAATGCGACGATATTTATCCGGCGACAGCAAACAGTTTTTGGTTATGCTAAGTTGCGGTAGGTTAAGGTACTAACTGCGCTGTCGAACGTGAACATGTGCTTGATTAAAGACGCGACAATTTAGCGTATAATATTATTATCTTATGATATTTATACATCGTGTAATATTTATACATCATATAATACAGACATTTATATATCTGTTTTAAAATTAATTAAAATAAATAAATGTTTAATACTTTCACTGTTAATGTTAAATATTATTTATTATTAATACTAAATATTATTATTAAATATTTTTAAATATTATTATTAACATAAATATTTATTTATTATTATTAAATGGTATTATTAATATTAAATATTTATTTATTATTATTAAATATTATTATTAATATTAAATATATTTATTTATTATTATTAAATATTTATTAAACCATCTGATTGAAAATCAATAATAATATGAAAATAATATGAAAAAATATCATTAAATTCTGGCGTTTCAATCTCTTTTTGCTTTATGTTATTTTAAAACCATAAGAAAAAGCCAAGAGAGATTGAAACGCCAGAATTTAATATTTTTTCATATTATTTTCATATTATTATTGATTTTCAATCAGATGGTTTAATAAATATATAACCTACTTGGATGCGTACAGACGAGAAAAACATTTTTTTTGTAGATAGCTCAAGACGATGCGACATACTGAGAAGTATACTAACGAGGAAAAAACGATTTTTTCTAGATAGCGCAAAACGATGCGACCTACTTGGATGCGTACAGACGAGAAAAATCCTTTATTTCCAGATAGCGCAAGACGATGAGACATACTGAGAAGTATACCAACGAGAAAGAAACGCTCATTTTCAGATAACGCAAGACGATGCGACCTACTTGGATGATTACAGACGATAAAAACACTTTATTTCCAGATAGCGCAAGACGATGCGACATACTGAGAAGTATACCAACGAGGAAGAAACGCTCTTTTTCAGCGCACGACGATGCGACATTCTTAGATACGTACAGACGAGAAAAACATATTTTTTCCAGATAGCGCACGACGATGCGACCTACTTTGGATGCGTACAGACGAGAAAAACACTTTTTTTCGAGATAGCGCACGACGTTGCGACCTACTTGGATGCGTACAGACGAGAAAAACACTTTTTTTTCAGATAGCGCAAGACGATGCGACATACTGAGAAGTATACCAACGAGGAAGAAACGCTTTTTTCCAGATAGCGCACGACGATGCGACCTACTTGGATGCGTACAGACGAGAAAAACACTTTTTTTCCAGATAGCGCAAGACGATGTGACATACTTGGAGCGTACAGACGAGAAAACACTTTTTTCCAGATAAGCAAGACTATGGACATACTTGGATGCGTACAGACGAGAAAAACACTTTTTTCCAGATAGCGCAAGACGATGCGACCTACTTGGATGCGTACAGACGAGAAAAACACTTTATTTCTAGATAGCGCAAGAAGATGCGACCTACTTGGATGCGTACAGACGAGAAAAACCCTTTATTTCCAAATAGCGCAAGACGATGAGACATACTGAGAAGTATACCAACGAGAAAGAAACGCTCATTTTCAGATAACGCAAGACGATGCGACCTACTTGGATGATTACAGACGATAAAAACACTTTATTTCCAGATAGCGCAAGACGATGCGACATACTGAGAAGTATACCAACGAGGAAGAAACGTTTTTTTCCAGATAGCGCACGACGATGCGACCTACTTGGATGCGTACAGACGAGAAAAGCACTTTTTTCCAGATACCGCAAGACCATGCGACCTACTTTGGATGCGTACAGACGAGAAAAACACTTTTTTGCAGATAGCGCACGACGTTGCGACCTACTTGGATGCGGACAGACGAGAAAAACACTTTATTTCCAGATAGCGCAAGACGATGCGACATACTGAGAAGTATAGCAACGAGGAAGAAACGCTTTTTTCCAGATAGCGCACGACGATGCGACCTACTTGGATGCGTACAGACGAGAAAAGCTCTTTATTTACAGATAGCGCAAGACGATGTGACATACTTGGATGCGTACAGACGAGAAAAACACTTTATTTCCAGATAATGCAAGACTATGTGACATACTTGGATGCGTACAGACGAGAAAAACACTTTTTTTCCAGATAGCGCAAGACGATGCGACCTACTTGGATGCGTACAGACGAGAAAAACACTTTCTTTCTAGATAGCGCAAGAAGATGCGACCTACTTGGATGCGTACAGACGAGAAAACCCTTTATTTCCAAATAGCGCAAGACGATGAGACATACTGAGAAGTATACCAACGAGAAAGAAACGCTCATTTTCAGATAACGCAAGACGATGCGACCTACTTGGATGATTACAGACGATAAAAAACTTTATTTCCATATAGCGCAAGACGATGCGACATACTGGATGCGTACAGATGAGAAAAACACTTTTTCCAGACAGCGCAAGACGATGCGACCTACTGGAGCGTACAGACGAGAAAAACACTTTCCAGATAGCACAAGACGATGCGACCTTTTTTTTTTAACATGGGGAAATGCATTGACGCATCCCCCCGTCTCCCGGCTGGAGGGCGGGAGGGTATATGGGACTCAGGACTATGGGTGTTGCCTATTACCCACTAAAACCCCACGGTGGCCTTCGCGGTGCTTTGAAGTGGGAGTCCGGGATTGACCAGTGATCAATGACTTCCGGACTCCTCCCACACCTGGCCCACCCACTTGTGTTGGGTGAGCTATCTACCCGGCGCCTCGGCGGTTGATACTGAGGCGCCAACCCTTAACGGGTTTGTCTTCCATAATAGGCGGGGTGGCGGCCACAACCACCCCGCCTGCCTTCTACTGAGGCGGGTTCGATCGGGGGAGTTCCCGCCCCCGTCCTTCCTCTGCACCCATCTCCCCGCGGCTGTGTGGTATTATTTGCCGCGGGGGACAAAACTCGCTCATTAGCAGATATTCCCTTCCATCGGCGGGGAGGGATTCCTTCTGCTACGTTGCTGCAGAAATCCCTCCCCGCCATTATCATCCCATGGGAACCGGGGTGGGCCTCGGGCAGAGAGCCCATCCCGATGAGAGAGATGGAATTGGGTGTTGGGGAGGAGGCGGCGATGAGGACCGAGATCGGCCCCTTGTCCTTCTCCTTCTTCTTTCCCCCTTTGTCCGGCTTGTTCCCGCCGGATCCTCTCGGCCTCCTCTTTCCGCAACATTATTTGGTTGCAAAAGAAGGAGAAGGCCCGCCAGGCCTGTTTCCCCCATTCCAGGGTAGTTACTATCACCACTGAGAGGGTCAGGTCCTGGCCTATCTCTCGGATGAGCACCGCTCTTTGCTCATCCCAAGCCGGACATTGGGCGAGCGTATGTTGGGCGGTGTCATCCGGACTGTCACAGATGACAATCCGCAGTCCGCTCCCTTCCGATGCGACACAGATATGAGGCGAAACACCCATGCCCCGTGATGATCTGTGTCGCTCGGAAGGATATTCCAAGTCCCCGTGCCCATTCGACCCATTGATCGAATACGGGGAGGATGGCTCCAACGATTCGCTGGCCTGGGATGTTTGGGTCAGCGAGGTACTCCTTCCACTCTCTTAGAGTGATCTGTCGGTGATGGTGCCTCACTTTCGCACGGATGGTCGGTGTGATAACCACTCCCCTTTCCCTTATGACCCTGATATCATTGAAGGCCCGGGCATATTCCCGGGCTGTGAGGGCCAGAGGGGGTACTCCGGCCAGAGCCGTCGCTGCCGCGTGCGAGACGGTGCGGTAGTCCCTAATTACCCTTATCGCTATTTGGCGAAAGGCTCTATTAAACAGGACCTGCCCCTGGCGGTTGCCATCTAGGGCTTCAGCCCATACGGGCGCGCCGTATAGGGCTACCGCACGCACGGTATTTGCGTATAAGCGGCGCACTTTGCCGTCGGGGCCGCCCAAATTTGGGAGGATACGGCCCAGTGTGGCCGCTCTCTTTTCGGCTCGACAGGCGGCCTCGGCAAAGTGGCCAGTGAAGCACCATCTGCCGTCTAGCTTCAGCCCCAGGTATTTCAGGTGGGGCTGAGTCGCTACTCGGGTCGAATCCACGGTCGGGACGAAGGTGAAGGGCCGTGGTGGCGGTCCAGAGGCCCTTTCATAGAAGAACATCGCCTCTGTCTTTTGGACCGCCACTTTAAGACCCGCGTTGTGGATTGCGCGGATAACATTGCGGACTGCCATCTCTCCTCTCGCAAGGGATTCCCCCCAGTCTCTCCCTCCGGCTAGCACCAATGTGTCATCTGCGTAACATACGCAGTGACAGCCAGGGGGGAGGGCAGCGTGTAATACCGCGTTGTACCCCACATTCCGCAGCAGTAGACCAAGCACCGAACCCTGGGGTACTCCGCGGTGCAACTCCCTTTGGCATAGTTGTCCTGCCTGGTCGAGGTATTCGATCCACCTGTCCCGTAAATATTCCCTCAAGACGAGCACAAGGTATTCTGGCACCCCGTGGCATCTGAGCGATCTCACTATTGTTTCCCAGGGGAGGGTGTTGAATGCGTTAGAAATATCCAGATGCGCTAGCATCACCCCCTTGTTGTCGCTTCTTCCGAGGGGCTTTGACGCGGTTTACTGCGTCCAGAGTCGATAAGCCCTCCCGGAAACCAGACCCGCGATGGGCCGACCTGATGATCGTTCACGAGGATTCTTTCGTATAGTTTCCCTGCATCACTCAGGAGGCAGATCGGCCTGTAGGCCGACGGGGAGTCTGCCTGCTTGCCCTCTTTTTGGAGGAGGACGAGTCGTGCTCTCCTCCAGATGGGGGGAATATCCCTCTCTCTCATGCAGCTTGTGAAGAGCTGCATGAGGAATTGACGAGGATACTTGTTGCCAGGCCCAAAGTCTTCTTGTGCAGCCTGTCAGGACCTGAGGCAGTATTGCGTCCCCTTAATCCTTTTTTAACGGACCCCTTCTCTGCCTCGCAGAGCCTCTCTCATGCGGGAGGCCAATGCATCGGCCTTAGGGCCGCTTTCGGCCCCAGACACCTCAATGATCATGGCTCCTGTGAACCCCAATCGGGTTTTGATGCCATCATTTATCCCCACTTCGGACAGCTGTATTTTGGCCCTGACTTCAGCCATGGTTGCCTCATAAGTGCCCTTTGGACACGTTAATACCACAGCAGAAGTCCGCGGTACCCTTCTTCTAGGGCTTTTCTTCCCCTGCGTAGTGCTGGGGGCAGGGGATTTCTTTATCGAGGTTGGAGCCACTTTTTTGATTGGTCCCGATGTTTGCATCGTTTCCTTCTTCTTTCTTCTGACCACCGTGGACCAGCTCTTCTGAGCTGGAGTGGCAGCAGCGGGGGGGTTCTCTCTTCCCTCACTGGACGAGGGTGCCTGGTCTCCCTGCCCCTTTGAGGTAGACGGTAGGGCTGGAGGGACCTTCCGTTCGTCATGGGGCAATCGAGCTGCACGCCCCTTTGAAGGCAGCACAGAGGGGGTGGAAGGTGTTTTCCCCCTTTTGGCACTTTTATCCACCTCGAGGTTTGTGGCCGTGGCAGCATTCTTGGATGGCCCCCTCTTTGGTTCAGAGGCTTTCCTGTCTCCCTTTGGCTCCTTTTTAGGAACCGGATTCTCCCTGCCGCTTTTTGTAACGGCCCTAGGAGTTTTCTGGGTCCCGCTGAGGACCAAGGGGGGGAGGGCGTTGGAACCCAATGCTGCCTGGACTTCTCCCCTCATCTCCTTCGCGAATAGGGGGAGCCTTTGGTTAATTAGGTCCTCCATGCCTCGGGCCGGGGAACGGTAGGGGCTCCTTCATCAAGGATCTTGCTAACTCCCCTGATCGCTGGTCATTTAACCGGTTGCCATTCCTCCCTTGGAGGGAGAGTAATCTTGGGGATGGACGGCGGGGGTAGTTCTTCCATATCCACCTCTTCAACTGCGGGTCGCTCCATCTTCTTCACTCCGGGGAATATTACCAGGCAGAGGAGGGGGCATTAGTCCGCAGTCCTTTTCCTTTTCGGAGGTTCTCTATCTCCTTCTTCAACCTCCTATTCTCATCACGGCTCTCCGCTGTCGTCTCGTCCCCCTCCATCCGCATGGAGGATCGGTATGCCAAGTTGTCAGCACTGACTTTGACCAAGTATGGCAACCTCCTTCAATGTTTTGACAAACCCGCCATTCAGGTTTGTACTTCTTGAGGCCACGTATCCTATTCCCTCCGATGCCGCGATGAGTTCAGCCGTGACGTCTCTTGTCGGGAGGTTTCTAACTTCTTCTCCCTTTTCTTCCATCTTTTTCACCCACCGTGGGCCGAGGAAGTCCTGTAGATTGTATCCACCATGCAATATTGCTTTAGCTTCCTGTATTTCTCTTTGGGTTTCTAAGTTCCGCTTTAACAGCACTGATTTGTCGTACAAATACCCCTTTGCCAGTAGTCATAGGACGGCCTCTGGGATCCTTTGGCATTTCCTCCTCATCTGACAAAAGATGGGTCCTGTCCGAAATATCGGAGATGTCCGATTCCACCTCCTCTGCCTCCTTTGATCTTTTGATGGAATGCCCGGTAAGTCCTCTGGCGACGGTATTGAGGAGAGCAGGTTTCTCCGCGGGAAACATGATGTGGTCTCTCAACTTCTCTATATCCTTTTCAGAGTATATTCCGCTGATGGCGAGTGGTCCTGGTGTTAAGTATTTCCAGGATAGAATTGTCATAGGCTGCAGTTGTTGTGGTGCTGATTGTCTGACTTGTGCGTCAGGGGTGAATTGTACCCAGGTATCCTCAATGCGATACATAGTAGGTAGTTCATAGCTGCATTCCCTTTGATTTCCAAATTTAGTAATTATTCGTGACTTGGGAATAAGGAAGAATGAGGAGTTTCGTACAGTTACAGGTAATTCAGTATAACATTCTTTAGTCTTCCTCACTATAACATCCACGGGTATACATTTTATAATCTGTATAGCTTCTCCTGTTGTCACTGCCATGTAGCCTGGTCCTTTCATTAATTGATATGCGAATTCATCTGGCTGGAGAGTGGCAAATGACAAGGCATTAGTAATGATCTGTCGTTCTAATTCACATTTTTGTTGCATTACATTGTGATACAAGGAGGTCATCTGATGGCGAACATTTCTCTACGTATACAAATTTAGAGTTCATGTAAGCGAAGATGTCTAAATTGTCCACCGGGATGATGCCTTTATGGAAAAATGCACTTTCCTCCTTGGTTTCGAGAATGAATAATTTTGGATGTTCTGTGCCCAGTAACGTGTATCCGCACAAAGGCTGTTCTCTGGTTTTGGTGAGAGCAAAGGTAATATCTTGCGTCGTTAAACTGTAGACGACTGGGGATGAAGGGTCAGTCATATCATCCCTAATTATTGTTGCTGGACCTTCGTAAAGAACATCATATTGATGGAAATTACAAGATGACGTAGGCACAGGTTTCCAGTAAGTCATCCGTCATCTGAATCAATATAGAAGTTTTCGCTAAACGTACATACAGTTCCGGATTTTAATATTATTTTTCCGGAATTTAATTGCACAGGGACGTGTGAGGATTTCATGGATATCTTGACTGAGGCTTGAACCACGACGTCGTTCCAGGTTCCGTAGGGGTCAGAGTACTGAGTGCCCTTACAGCTTCCATCGTGGCCTATCCGGCCATCCAGAGTGAGACTGCGATGAGTTGTCTGGTTAGCTTTTAATCCATACACGAGGTTTCCGGCTCCTAGGGAAAGCGTTCCGTCTTGAAACATCCTTAAACATTGGGTGTATCCGGTTTTGTGGATATAATCCGCTCTTCCATTTTGGACTACGAAGACGTGTGAGTGCATTCCGCAATGATAAATTGATCTCGATATTTCAACCTTACACTGGATAACTTCTGCATAATTGTAATCAGAAAGTTGCAAGAGTTGAACATATGTATCGCTTGCGTTAGGTTTCCGATAATCGAGGTTACATTCGCCGACATCTAACAGGGATACCGAGATAATATTTAGATGCTGTCCGCCACAATCAAATCCAATGAGGGCGTCAGTGGCCCTTATAAGGATTACTATCGTAAGATAAGCTAACATCTCTGTAATTATACAATATATATATTTGTTACAAGCTATAACTTGTATATTTTACTTAATTAATATGTCTATTCCTCTCCCTCCTTCTTTGTTTTCCTTACTATTATATAAATTTATTACTATAAATCTCGTTAATTACTAATATGAGTTAATGAGGCATTAAGCAATTAGCATAAAAATAGGATATTTATAAAAAAAAGTAGTGTTTTGTGATTTTTTTTATATATATTTTGTGTTTTTATATATATATATATATATATATATATTTATCTATATGTATAAGAATAGATTACTTTAAAGATAATCGATTACATGGTGTTGATAATAGAGATATAATATACTTATATATTTATTAATAATTATCATATATTTGTTAAAATTCTAAGAGATTTTCCCGAATTTCATCTATATTTTCAGGGGGAGCCGGAATTCTATTAATTCTAAGACGCGGTTTGCGTCCACATCGTAGTGAAATAAACTTATATTATTCATGTCGTACTGTTTGCTTAATAGGCGGTACGTCTCAGTGTACGCAAGGAAAACACTGCTCGCAGGAAAGGATTGATTGGATCCTTGTCTCCACAGGTTTTTTCAAAGTTCACACTGAACCTCTTGGACATGCCCTTCAACAAATGCATGGCTATGATGAGGTTGCATGAAAACCTTAAACAGTGGTATCAATCTGCTGCTGCCAGAAGGACAATCAGTGCAATATATGCTCTCAGAATGTGGTGATATTTGTTGCCCGATTCTTTGTACGCATTTTACCGCATACAGTCCGGGAAAATCTCTTAACAATTGGTGGATTTTCGGCAGTAGCTTGTAAGCTACTGGGATGCACATTCTAAAGAAAACGGAAAGGTAATTTCTCTTACTTCTATTGACTATTGATGTTATTTTATTTATCGACATATTTTCCTTATTTTTTTAGTAGTATCGCGTCTTTTCTCTGTGCTTCAGTAACGTACTGACCTGTTTCCCGAATGTTAGTTCTTTGTCTCTATCGTAGATATCTCTATTGCTGTTTATGTTTCGGCCTAACTCTTGTAATTCGATACGCGCCCTATTCGTTCTCAAGTGCCTCTTCAACACTTGTTTATCATTCTCACGTTCTTTTTCTTTCTCCCTTCTCGATCTTATAGGACTTGCATTATTTAAAGTTAGTGATCGAGAAAATTCAAAAAAATTTTGTAACTTGAGGAGTGGTTTGGGTTTCGTCATTATAACAGAGTTATATGATTTTGTGTAATTTGATGTTGTACAATAAGAGCGCAATGCCGTTAGAGTCACAAAATTTTTCAATCACAGTATTATAAGATCGAGAGCATTTTTTAATCATATAAATTTTTGGAGAAAGGATTAAAAGGAGGATAGAATTAGTCATTTGTGTTTTTTTTTTTTTCAGGCAGTAATGAGGAAAATTTGGATTTTAGATAGTGATTTAAGCATTCATGTAAAGATGTTGGAAGAAGGGATAATCTAATGGCGATTCTTCCGAAAACGGCCGCGCTCCGATTTTCTTCAAATTTTGTAAACAGCTTCCATTTGGATAGAAAAGAAGTATATTAAAAGGAATTTTTGGCGACTCCAAAGGTTAACACACTTTTTAAATTATTTTTTGTATTTTCTGTATATTTTAATATACAACGTTTTGATGATGTTTACTTTGACATATATTAACATAAATGTCATTCTAAATAAGTATTTAAAAGTTTTAACCATCGCTCATTATTTATTATAAATTATAAACAAAAAATTTTTCACCATTTTTCAGTAGGAATTAATTCTATTTCTCTAAGCCACTCAATTGTTGTTTGAAAATCACTTAACTTCTTCATAAGAGAAAATAAATTTATACGATTCGACATTTTAAACTTCATTGAATATACATCTGTACAAAGCACTCGTTATAACTCAACTATCTCCTAACTACAAGCCAAAATAACTCTTGTTCTTGACTTAGCTGTGTATTATATTGAAAATATGCATATTGTTTACATTGTGCGCAAGTTATTATCGAGAAAGTGTAGCCCCACACACACACGCGGAATTCACGCTGCCAATTCCGAAACGTTGCCTCATACGCACACATAGAACGACCCGTGTATAGCCGTGTACATGTACCGCTCGGCGCGCCACACAGCGGCACACGTACACAACCATACACGTCTCGTTCTATGTATGCGTATGAGGCACGCTTAAAATTGGCAGCTCTAGCGCGAAGTGAGCGCGGGGGAGGGAGCAAAACAAGACCTTCAAAGAACCTTTTCCCTAACAAAATCGTCGCTCTGCCACGCGAAGCGAGATATTAATTTTTAAGATTACACTGGAACTATCCTGATTACATGATTTTATATAACTTTATATAAAAAAATAACTACTTTGGGGGATAGACATTGGGCTACGCTACCGACAGTGCCGCCCGCCCCTCTCCGCGGGGAAGGCGGCTACGGCGCTCCGCGCCTCTTCCTAATCGCGTAAAAATAGTATGTTCTTAAAATACAAAAATAATTTAAAAAGTGGCTTAACTTTTGAGTAGCGCAAAAATCCTTTTAATATACTTCTTTTTATCCAAATGGAAGCTATTTACAAAATTTGAAGAAAATCGGGGCGCGGCCGCTTTCGGAAGAACAGCCAATCTAATAATGGAATTAATCGTAGGAGAGGGGAAAAGGGTGATATATGTTTAAGGAAGGTAGCATTTTAGTTGGCGATGCTAATATATCTGAAACTAAAGATAATATATTAATTTTCATCCTGGTTCAATATGGGAAATTTTTAATTTATTAATGTGTACGGTTCGAGGTTTATTCTTGACCAATATTTTTACGTTGCCGTGGGATAAAACTTCTATGACTTTATGAGGGCCGGTATATTGATCGGAAAATTTCCCTTTGGGGGGTTCTTTTAACAGAAATACATATGAGCCTTCACGAAAATTTTGGGGGTTTAAATTTTTATCATAATAGCGTTTGCTTTTTTCCTTGGATTTTATGATTTTGACGTGCTTCTTCTTGCAGGTCGTAAACTTGATTAAATAAGTTTGCCAAGTAATCTTGGTAAGTGTGTTCGAGATTCGCATCGATTGGAACATGAGCGGAAGGTAGTCATGCTATATGACCAAAGACTAATTCAAAAGGTGAAAATTTAGTTCCTTCGTGGACACTGGTATTATATGAAAACATTGCCATATTAATGTAATTATCCCATTCCTTTTCTTTTAAAATCTGAGTTTTTAGATATTCTATTAATACGTGATGTGATCTTTCAATCGACCCATTAGATTGTGGGTGGTAGGCAGTGGTTTTAAAATGTTGAATTTTGAATTTTTTTATTAAATTACGTATTAGGGCGGATAGGAAGTTGGTTCCTTGATCTTAGAATGGCTTTAGGGGCTCCATATACACAAATGAAGTTCTTCGCGAAAGCGTCAGCTATAGATAAAGAAGTTGCATCTCTTAATGGGACAGCTATGGAATATTTCGTTAATAAATCTTGCATGGTTAGAATATATTGATACCCGGAAGTTGTGATAGGAAGAGGGCCTACGATATCTAAAGACACTTTATCGAAAGCTGAACCGGGAGTATCCGTAATTATCATGGGTTGTTTCGTTTTAATTCGCGTTAATTTCTTTAATTGACACTGACGACATTTTTGAATGAAATTCTGTATATCTTTTTTCATGGTGCTCCAATAATAATGAGGTCTTAATTGATTGTATGTTTTAGCGACGCCTTTATGACCACCATGTGCTGATGCATGATTTTCTATTATTAATGCTTCCCATTGTTCGGTGGGAGGGATTTGTACCAGATTTTTACAAATGGTGATACAAAGCGGTAACTCCCTTAAATATGCTTGAATTCGACTTATTATGTGATGCCATGGTAAGTCGTCAAAATGATCGGTTTTCCTAATGAGGTTATTTGTAATTCTGTCACTGCATCCAAAAGTGAGTTGTATGCAATTTTCTACAGATTGAGCTTCTATTCGCGTTTGATTATCGAGCTTAATGGGAAGTGATATAGAGTTCTTTGACCCAAGGTTTTTACATTAGCTCTCTCATAGGTTAGGTCTTGAAAATCTGGTAGTAAGTTTGCGGTTTGATATTCTTTGGCACCATTATCGAAAGGAGTTCCGTTTGAATAAATAAATATTACGTGGTTATCTGCTTGTTTCAGTAAACTATCTCGGGTTTCGTTAATAACGAGTTGGTCGAGATTTTGGTATTCTTCATTAACATCGAAAATTTCTTCGTATATGTGGCCTTCGCTATAGTCTTGAATTGTCAATCATCTGTTCATCATTTTCCTCACCATCGTCACTAGAATGTTCCTGTATTATTATATTATGTTGTTCTAATGCAGGTTCGTCATTCTCAGATTGTGAATCATACGGAGAAAATTCGGATAATGGAGATAACGCATTTTCAATCACGTCAGGTCTTCTACGTTCGGAGGAAAACGAATTGTTAGAGGAATCATCAGAGTTGTTAACGGCGAGAAAAGGTACAACCCAATTAGCAGGAGGGTTTCTAGACAAGGCATCGGCGTTATTGTTTAAACTTCCCTTTTTATACTGTATCTCATATTCATATTCAGCTAATTTAATTCTCCATTTCCATAATCTAGAGGAAGGATCCTTAATTGCATGAAGCCAGATTAGTGGTTTGTGATCGGTTACGATGGTGAACCTCCTTCCGTATAAATAAGGCCGGAAATGGTTAATGCAGTAGACTATAGCTAAGCACTCTTTTTCGATGGTGGAATAGCGTTGTTCAGCACCGTTTAAGATACGAGAGGTATAAGCTCTAGAGGTATAATTGGTAATTCTTTTCCAATTTGTTCTTGGCTTAGTATTCCTCCAATGGCATATCCTGATGCGTCGGTAGTTAAGATAAATTGTTTAGTAAAGTCAGGGTATTGAAGTACCGGTTCAGAGCATAATGAGAGTTTTAAAGTGTTAAATGCCTCCGCTTGGTGTGGCTGCCAGTTGAAAGTACTATTTTTCTTTAGTAGGTCGGTTAGTGGTTTAGCGGTTTTAGAAAAGTTTGGAATAAATCGTCTGTAGTATCCGGCTAGACCCAAGAATTGCTTAATATTTTTCGCGGTCTTTGGTATGGGAAATTCGGCTATAGATTTTATTTTATTCGGATCAGGTTTAACTCCATCGGATCCAATTATGTGTCCGAGATAAGCTACTTCATGTCGTAAGAATTCACATTTGTCCGGTTGCAATTTTAAATTCGCGTCTCGTAATCTTTGCATTAATTTATTGAATTTAATTTCATGTTCTTTTAATGATCTCGCGTATATGACAATATCATCCATGTATACAAATAATTCATTACCCTGTAATCCAGAGAGAACATTATCCATTAACCTTTGGAATGTTGCAGGAGCGTTTTTTAAACCGAAGGGCATTCTCTTAAATTGGTAATGCCCGTAAGGAGTTGAGAAAGCAGTTTTGGGAGCATCCTTGGAAGCCATGGGAATTTGATGGAATCCAGAGGCTAAATCAAGTACGGAAAAATATTTGGCAGATCCCAATTGGTCAAGGATATTGGTTATGTTAGGAAGAGGGTAAGCGTCTCCTATCGTTTTTTCATTGAGGCGACGATAATCAATAACCATTCGCCATCTTTTATTACCGTAAGAATCCGATTTTTTTGGTACTATCCATACGGGAGAATTATAAGGGGAAGTAGAATATTCGATTAAATCATGGGACAAAAGTTCATTAACTTGTTGGTTGATTTCGTCTTTGTGTATCGGAGGAAATCGGTATTGTTTTGTATGAATCGGGATTTCGTCCGTAGTAGGTATGAAATGTTGAGTAACATTAGTAGCTTCGAGTTTGTCATGAGGAAGATGAAATCTATCAGAATGATTAAGAATTAGCGATTTGACATTATCGAATTCCTCGGAATTTAAATGTTCCAATCGCAAAAGCTGCATAACAGCGGACGTGCAGAGAACTTCCTCAGAAGTATTGATTTGAGTTTCGATAAAATATAGAGGATTATTTTGAACCGTCAAAAGCCCTCGGGTATTGGCGGTGAAATTGTTTATGGAGTTATTTCCGATCACTGGGAACCTTAAGGTCGCGGTGATATCGTTAAGATTAGGTTTAATTCCCTTATTCGTCTCCTTCCTTCGGGATTCGACGTTATGTGGAAATGTAGATTCGTTAAGAAGATCGAAATCCTGTAATTCGACCATGGAGACCTCTATATCATATTCTGATTCAGAGGTATTAAAAATAGGCAGATACGCTTTTCCATTAATGTTCCTGACAATAGCATCTCCGAAATAAACCTTTTCAAACGGTATACAGCGTGGTATATATCCGTATTGTTTTTCGGAATTAGCAACCTGAACAAAAAATGATGTAACGGACCGTTTCCTGATGTGAATAAGAGCTGTTTTTACAAAAGGGATGCTTGAATCATCGTAATGTAGCAATTTGTTTTTATAATCTATTTTAGCCATTCGTTCCTTTAAAAATACATTCCCCAAGATACCATCCTGAGGAAAGCTGACCGTGTCCGGAATTACGTAAAAATTAGTGGGTTGGTTAAGTAGGAGAATAGTAACAAAGCCTAGAGTAGGAACAGGTTTAGAGGATATACCTTGAAGAGATAATTTTT
>JAPIVC010000457.1:27500-65147 GCA_030586385.1 Camponotus fellah | reverse complement strand
AAAAATTAAACCAACCTTTAAGCCGACCATCCACGACCACGACCTCGGCCAAAACCCTGGCGTGGAGACGCCTTCTTATTATATTATATTAAATAAGATAGATATAAGCAAATGTAAAATAAGAATATTGTAAGATAGGTAAAGAAAATTTACCGTAGTAAATTTTCTTTTCCCAAAGGGGGAAGGATGTCGTAACCCGACGAAATAATAATTTAATTAAAGTTAAATAAGCAAACCTTGAAATAAGCTGAAGTAAGCAAGAACAGCAAAAGACAGTAAATTAGGAATTACATAAGAGATATCAAAATATAGAAATAAGACGTGACGAAAAGAAAGCAAGTCACGGCCAAAGCTGATTAAGCATAATGAAATCCAACACGGAGCGTAAATCGTGCTCCGACTCAGGGACACCTCATCCTCCTTCCGCCAAATTAAACGATATATAAATCGATCGCGATATCACCACGGCGGACTATCGTTTGAGTAAACTTGTCGAATTATCGGACCAACGAGTCGCGATTAACATATCAAGCTATTATAAAATACCGCTAACGCGTATAAGATAATTGAAAGTAGCATAGGAGCAGTATACGAAGAACGACCGAAATATATTGTTTTACTAATAAGTACAGAGTGTCTTATTTGTTGCGTGGGTTCCAATCCTTTGGGCGTATAATCCCGAAAAGCCCATCCTCTACAGTTCGGGCACAACAAATTTAAATATTTTCAATATTGACACAATTTTTTTATTCCAATTCTTATATGCTATATTATTTTCTGTGTTAACAAAAAAATTCCTTAAAAATAATTTACAATAATTTTCCCCTCAAAAATCATTTTTCTAAAAAAACAAAACCTCAACAAATAATTTTCATAAAAAAATATTAAAAAATAAAATATCAAAACTAAATATGATCAATAACTTATTATTAGCCAAGTACTTGAGCAATTTATAAATTTGATATAATATTTGCCATAATATCAATTTTATTCTCTAGAAACATTATACATAAATTCTCCCTAAGAAATTAAAACGCATTTTATATTTATTCAGAGAAAATTGATGTTTAATATATTTAATGAGAATTAAGCTTTTTTTAATTCTTAAAACTTATATAATGTATATAATTAAAAAAAAAATTTTACGCAAGTTTTAAATCATAGTCTTTAAAATTAATAAAAAAGTAACAGTAGATATGGGCCACTATGGTGCGTCAAACAAACCCCCACCACTCGGCCTTTTGGCGACGTAGGCGTGGCTAGGTGAAGTGGAGGGAGGTGTTCTGATTGGTGAACTAAGATATTGATAAGATTGTTTAGGTGTTAAATACCTGAAGAACAATACCCTACCTCCGGAAGTCTCGATTTTGATTGGCACGTACCATAGTGGTCCAGAGCTGCGATTGGTCGACGTCGCCTATGTCGACGATTTTAGCAAATTTTTATTTCCCTACTTCCACGTACTAGATTCGAAGAAGCAATCGTCCTCCCACTCCAGCTCCGGTCCACCTGTATAGGGCTCCAAGCCAAATTCTTGTTGACCCTTAGACGCTACGCCTTGGCAGAACGAACCCTCCTTCCTCCCCGCTTACCGACTTTCGGGGTAGTCGGTATATGTCTCGAGGAAATCCTTACCTCCCACTCTGTCTCGGGGCCCGCTATGGAATATCGAAACAAGCCCCTCCGCTCGAGTGATTTATGACGCGCTTTATCGGAAAAGACAAAGTTTCAGCACGAGTCAATAATTATAATTTGCACATTGTTATTTACAGTGGATTTGGAAAATTAAAAAAGATGAACGGCGATGATCGAACGCGAGGCGAGATGTTATAAAGGAAGAAGGAAAATGCTAAAAGTATTAAACATGAATTAAGATAAAAAATTTTCACATTTATTAATATATTCGCATACAATTCGTAATACTTCACAAAAAATATTTTTATTTTCTTACAAGTAAACACGATATTAATTAACATTATATTTTTTATGTTTCTCATGAAGAAAAATTTTTTATGAAATAATTCTATGATTAAATGTTCGTGATATTCGCAAAAAATTTTTACATTTATTAATATATCTGCATACAATTCGTAGTACTTCACAAAATATTTTGTTTTTTATATCTTCTTATAATTAAACATGTTATTAATTAACATTATATTTTTCATGTTTCTTTTCGCGAAGAAAAATTTTATGAAATAATTCTACAATTAAATGATCGTTATATTCGCAATTTTCGGAAAAAGACTAAGAAATTCATCAAGATCATAACCGCTGCACATATAATATAAAAATACACAACTATAACGTCCGCAAATTTGAGAGAAAAGTCCTTGTAGTTGTTCGGTATTTCATCGATAAATATTGAATTTCGTCGGAGACGAAGGAAAAACCCGGATACAAGGATGGTATTCCGTAGCTATCGAAGTATGTTCCTGTACCGTTCTCGTCGAGGAAGAAAGCGATCCAGTGTTCTCCAGGGCGATTATGATTGTCTGTATTAGCGACGATGGTCGTCGTCCACACCATCGGCAATCTGTCGGCAGGATAGACTCCCACATGTTTGGCATCTAGCTGACGCAATGCTTGCAGAATTTCGCGAGAATCCATTTGTGCAGCGAAGACGCGCGAACAAGCGGTATTATTTGAATAATTTCTTTCGGCTTGTTTTCAGCTTGTACGCCTAACGGATTTTCAATGTCTATTTTCATGGAGCGATTAATAGACGTACGTTCGATTTTTTGCAGAATTTTCTTCTATTTTATTATTCGATTGTGCAATATTTTCATCCTCGTCGTCGTCGTCGCTTACTATCAAAATTTCGGGAGAACTGCAAGTCGTTTGAGTAATGTTGTCTCGCTGTCAAAATTATTTTGCGCAACTATCCAACTTTTTAATTTGTAAGCGTTGCGTAGTGCGCAATGAAAGATTCCGAATTTTCGAAATCCGTATGTCCACACTCTTCTTCTATCGTCAAATTTTTGAATGTCGATGAGATGCCTTTCAAATTATATATATTTCTAGAAAGCAGATTCTGCAAATAACTCGCTTTTTCGTTTCCTCTAACATAAATGTGACGCACGTATTTTGTAATTTGGCGCAGCTGCGATATAAAATATTCCGAATTAGTTTCGCCATCGAACCATTCAATGCCGTGATAATTTCGTGTGAGCCAGTTGTTTTCTTTGTCTTATTTTTTTCGGGTAATTCGGCAAACGAATGCGATGGTATCATAATCCAATGATTGACAATTGGAGCGTCAATCGCTACAACAGCAACTTCCTTAGGGATAAACTTTTTCTTCCCATCGCGGAAACCTTGAATATCGACGACTATATCCATCTTACGAAAAACTTATGTGATTCGACGCGAGACTCTACGCGAAACAATGTCGCCGAGCGTATCTCCAACGAAACTGAATATTCAATAATAAACTCGGAGTACGGAATTTTAGTTTTTTTTTTAGTAAGTGCAATTTCTTTGTAATACATCCGACAACTAAATCTAACGGAACATTCGTGAAGAGAGATACAACATCAAGAGAGAATAATTTAGTTTGGTCATCTATACGTACATTACTCAACTTCTCTACCAGCTCGTAGCTGTTCGCAATATATATGGTTAGTAGGTCTTGATAGGTTGTTGTATAAAATATTATGTAGATACGTTGCAAAGGAATGTAAAGGGCTGTCAATGCATGAAATAATAATTCTTAAAGAGCAATCAGGTTTATGGATCTTTGAGAGCCCGTAGGCTCTGGGAAGCATGCCATCGCTCAATAACACTGATCTCGCAGACTCAGAAATGTAATTTGTGAAGTCCCAGAAACTAATTCTTTGAATTTTTTGGATATCACACTTATCGTCAATGGAGAACACTTGGAGTTTAATTGGTTTAGAAAACCCACTTTCTCAGATAGATTTCTGAACTTCTATTCTCGTCATCCTTTAATGCACAAAAAAAAGAGTAATTATAGGATTAGTAGACAAAATATTTAAACTTTCACATCCGCGCTACGATATGGGAAAATTTATCTATTGTGATTAACATCCTTCTCCATAATGGTTATCCGATAGATTTCATTTTTAGAATAATTCAGAATAGAATAAAATATTTGATCTCTAAGCACAATACCCCAGAGATCCCCTCTCAAACTACTTCCTCTCCTGGTCCATCGTTTTTCACGATTACATACATAAAGAAGTTTTCTGAGAGATTTGTTACATTGGCGAAAAATTTAAATAGTACTTTGGCATACACAGTTGACCATAAATTGAATACAGTCATTAAACTCCATAAGGACTCTCTCACAAAGATGCAACATTCCAACGTTGTTTACAGGCTAAACTGCAGCAAGTGTGAAGCCTCATATGTAGGCCAAACAAAAACAGTTGAAAACACGTATTAACAAACATGAAAAAAACATTAATCTAAAAAACAGTGAACTGAGTGTCATTTCCATTTATAGATTACTGGGCCATGACTTTAATTGGAGTGAAGCTGAGATTTTACTTAGACAAGGAACCCTCTTACAAAAAAAGAGCTATTTCAGAAATGCTGAATATCACACAACAAAACTTCGGCCTTAACATTCAGAGTGATGCGGAAAAATTGGATAAAATATATCTTTCTGTACTCAATAAATGCTAGTGATTTCAACTTTACATAATTCAAAGTTTCCCGCCAGTATGTTCCTCGCGCCATCTACTTGCCGACACTTCCTTTGGTGATTCCCGTATTTGCGTTCGTGGTCCGCATTCTTTTCTTTTATTCCTCCCCCTTCTCCCAGTCCGTCATGTCACCGGCTCTCGTTGCGTTGCGCTGTAATTTGCCGGCTTTACTCGCTGTGAAATCTGACTGTGTCTTTGTGCTGCTTTTGCAACTTTAACATTTTGTTCTAACTCTCTTATCGTGCGACAGTATGAGTTTCACATTTTTAGCATCGCTGTGCCTAGCGTTTTCTGTAATTATATTTTTATCTGAGCATGTGCTTTCGACGTAAGATGTGGTCGCTCTGCTTGTTTTTTATAATTTTCAGATACACGGTCTCCTGCGAGTGCCCTTTCCTATTTGCATTAATCTAATTTGGCTTCGAGGCATATTATTTTTTCTTTCTGTAACACATAATAAATTTCTAAATGCGCTTGATTGTGTGGCTTATAACAACGTTACAACAAAAGACACTGGCAAGGTGAGCTTTCTATTTTTGCGTCGAGCCATTGCTCGTATATTCGATCCTTATATCATGGATTTTGTATTCTTTTCTGACTTTTATATGTTTCATATTTTTTCCTTTTCCAATTTCAAAACTGGTTAAAATTATGATTTATTTCCTGTATATTCTTTTATTCCTTTGACTTTTGTGCGATGATTTTTATTTCAGAATACTATTATTAACTTTTTTCAGTCTATATTATTACTGTATATTCTTAGTTTTGACATTAAAAAGGACCTGGAGTTAGGTCGAAACGTCTGTCGACAGAATTCTTTTATAATTTGTGCGAACAATTTTTTGTATGAGCAGTGCGCTTCTATCACTATGTAACAATTTTTAAGTAATATTTTATTTACACAATAATTTCAGCGTCTATGGTTCTTTTGCCTTTATTTTTGCTTTGCGATTCTTATCACAAGAACCTTTTGAAATCATTCTTTAATTTGTTAATTAATTAATTGATCGCTTCTCGCGCCGAATTGCAATAATAATCATATTCTATAAATTTTTATAATGGATTCTGTAAATGTTTTTATCAATCGGATAAAAAGAAAAAATGCTTATATTTAAAAATTTTCATATTTGGGCAATTAAGGCGCAATTTTTGTGACAAGTAAGTAAATTTGCGTAATACAGTTATTAAGATGGAGATGGTTTATTAACATGTTTATAAACAAACGGAGCAAGTGTAGTAAATATCAAGATGAAACGAAAAGAGAGACTTTGCTATCGAAATTAGAGATTTTATATTTGAGGACAGTTCATCTAATTTTCTACGAAAAGATGTCGGGTATTAATTTTAAAATTTCGTGTGAGAGATAAATTTGCTCGATGACACGATCTCACTATGTTTAAGCATGCGTAGATGGTACAATTCATTAATATCAATAGCGTTGTATATATGAAATAATAATAAAACAAGATCAATAAGGGATTCGCTATTATTACTAATGTTGTTTACTAAGTTGGCGTGTTAATTCTGCGCAAGAAGGATGAATAATATAATGTTACGAATATAACGACAATGTCACGTTAATCTACATATGTACAATATACATATGTACACATTATTGTGTTTCATATATTCATTATAATCCTCCAAACATATAATAAAGCCAATCACAACTGTGTAATATTATGTAAACAAAGCTTAATAGTGTATAATTTAGAGAGAAAAGAATTAAGTAATCGATAAATTGAAAATATAGTCAGACATTTTTTTCCTAAGAAAAAAAGATTATGCTGATAATTACGTACTGGCATTCAAGATTAGAAAATTTTGTAGATAAAACGATAATCATCGGATATATTATCAAAGCGATTACAAACTGATTAACGATAGAATGCATCATCTATCTCTTGCATTAATCCGGAAGATTCTCAAAGTTATATGAGTGTACTTATAAGAATATTCTATAATTCGATTTTGTTTTCTATATCGTTGAGTTTATTCTTGATCATATCTATCTTGGATGACATTTTACCCATTTCAGATGTCATTTTACCCATTTCGGATGAAATTTTACCTATATCGGATAAAATTTTAATCAATAACTTCTTGATGTCAGAGGAGTCAGTGGAGATAGATTGTATTGAGTTGGCAACATCGTCCTCTTGTAAGTGTAAATTCTCGTCCTGAGTATTTTGAAAGAATGATGTATCATCTTTCGGTGAAGGAATTGCGCATATTTGTTTTTTCGCCTGTATAATTGAAAGTAAATTTCTTAGATTTTCTCTATCATATGTATGTATATATAATGATTACATTTAATAAATATCGCGATGCAGAAATATCTATCTTTAATGCAATATCAAAATATCTTTGATAAATTTGATGCAGAGTTAATATATATATTTATCAAAGAATTTGATACTATGTAATAGATTGTTATCTAATATACAGGGTGTTCCATTTCTAAAAACGCACTTCGATAATTCTTCAACGAAGCATTTTCAGCAAAAATGTTTCGGACAAAAGTTGTATGGTTTCAAGAAGAATATAAGGTGGTGTCATTAATTTGACATTGAATAGTTAGGAAAAACAGTTAATTTCGAGAAAAAATATGTAATTGTTAATTATAAATTACATATTTTTTCTCCGAAACAATTATTTTCTTTACACCAATCGCTTTCTCTCATTATTTTGTGTATAAAAGTATTAAGAAAAAAATAAAAAAAAAAAATATTAAAAAATTTCGGTTTATATAAAATTAAGAAATTACTTCAAGCCTCATAACTCGGTAAGTATTTAATAAAAAATACTTCATTATGTTTTGGAAAGCTCTCGAGAGCTGCAAGAATATGCAATAAAAATTAGATGGTTCCATTTAAAAAATTGACGATGACCTTTACGTGGCCTTCAAGTAATTATTCAAAAAAATAATGACACCATCTTATGTCCCTCTTAAAACCTCTTACAACTTTTGTCTAAAACATTTTTGCTGAAAATGCGTTGAAGAATTATCGAGATGCGTTTTTTAAAATGGAATACCCTGTATATATTCTAAAATGATATAAATAAAATCATGTTCGTCAAATTCTAAATAAAAATAATAAATTTATTATATTTAAAAATATGTTTATAATTAAAAATGTTATTATAGAAAAAAAATTTAAATGTGCATTATAAAGATACTTCAATATTGAATTAATGATAGATGTTAATACGGAAACTCATTCGATTAAATGAGAAAGTTTTAGTTAATATGGAATTTTACTTGTTGCAACGATTCATCCAATGGACTTGATTTTTTTCTTTTTTTTTTTTGATGATGTAGATGTTAAAAGTTGTGTAGAAAGTATGTTAACTGGCGGCGTTGGCATTTTACTGGAACTTTCATATGATGACAAACTAGATGATCCTGGAGATACAATCTCAGAAGATTCTACAATGCGTGAGAAAAGGTTTAGTCGTAATCATTGTTAAATCGCAGTAAGTATTGATGCATACTTACAAGCTGGATAAGTCGTGGTCTCTAATATTTGGAACTTTTGCGATTGACAATATTCCATGAAATCCGTAAGAAGGAAGAGAAAGGTCTCCTATCGATAGATACCGAGAGAACCCGAAAATGATATCTAGTAGATCTACGGTATACGGTGATGTTAAGATTATCCCAGATCATTTGCGCGGCTGTGGGAACAATATTATTTGAAAAAAGAAAAAAAAAGAAAAAATTATTTCTAACGAATTAAATATATAGAACATTTACGAATTGTATAGATGCTTCACATCCCCTTGGCTCCATCTTTAAATTTTCGTTATATAGATAAGTGTCTATACTTTCATTTGACATATTAAGATCAAAAGGACTCATATTTTCATTTTTATATTGTCTTATTTTAGACTCCACAGAAAGATAATAAGGTTCATCTTGGTACAACTGTATTTCACCAATTATTTCTGCTTTTCGCCATTTATTAAAATTGAAAAGATCCGGGTTTTCCGGTAAGTAGTTTGGATTTCCTTCTTCAATATGCAGAATATTAGTCAAATATATAGAGAATGCATGAAAAAAAGATTTAAATCTTTTCATAATCATAAAATAATCATTGTCAGTTTGTGATACTTACCTAAAAATGGTACACAAGCTGGATTAATCGATTACAGTAACATTACATTATATTTCCGAACGTAATTGTTATTAAACTGTCACACTTCTGTTAAAGCCGTTTGTAATTCTACTGATAATTGCTATGAAAATAAACATGTTAAAGAGAGAATAATTTGACATATGGTAAAAGAATTTTGACAAATATATAAGCGTGAATATACATATATGTATATGAATCAAACATACTTGATTCTTAAGTGTTTTCCAAATTTTGCAAATTTCGCAAAATGTGTGAAACTTTTTTGTCTATTATATATACTTGAAACGTACATTTTAGCCTAAAAACTGGAGAATCCAAAGCACGGACAATCGCCAGAATGGCATTAATATTATTGAGATCTTGTAGCACCATCATTATTTCGATTGCACGTGACACAATGGATACTCTCTCTTTAAAATTTTGAGTCTCCACTATTATTTTCTCCAGCCATCTTGTAAACTATCAAAATGCAATATGAAAATCTAAATTATTGCAATATTTGATATACTTTCGTGATGATTTGAATCACAAAAGCCTACATTTGTCGTGTGTCTTATCATTTTTATTAAATTCGGTGATCTTTTGTTTTTGTCATCCTTTGTCCATACACATCCCACTAACTCAAAAGACTTTACTGCACTGTAGAATAGTGATTGATGTTATGTTTCCACATGAGCCGTTGCACATCAGGGTTATAAAATTCCTTCCCTATATCAGTCTGTAAGTTTTTCGGACTTTTTCTTTTGCTATCTCGAATTATCTCGGCGATGGCGTCAGCTGTCTCGCTTCCGCCTTTACTCTTGAGTGGTACGGCCCACGCGTGCTTGCTCAACGTATCGATGACTGTGAGTATGTAATGGTAACCTCTGTTGAAACGAGAGTGCGGACGCATCTCGACAATGTCAGCTTGCCACAGGTCATCCCCACACTATGACATATCTTCGGGGAAAATTTTTTCTCGCCGGCGCATGCAATTCGTTCACCAACTGCCGTTTCTCTAAACTATGTTATTTCTTCGCTTTCTCGGTTCTTCCCGATCGCCGATCTATCGTTGTTTCGTCGTTCAAACGATGTGTGCCTCGAGTATCACCATGCGTTTTATCATTCGTAGCTGTTCGATAGCCGTTCGATAGCCGTTCATAGCCGTTCGATAGCCGTTCGTAGCTGTTCGATAGCCGTTCGATAGCCGTTCATAGCTGTTCGATAGCCGTTCCCAACCCGTTCGATAAACCTTTGTAGATGTTTAATAATTGTACAATAGTCGCTCCTAAACCGTTCACTACAGCCGCTCATTACAGGTTGATAGCTGTTTCTGAATTAGCGTTAATCACACGCCGAAGCTCGTTTATCGCAGTCTGCAAAGTTCGCACATCCTTCTCGAACGCAGTCAGCTTCTCATCTGATTCTTTCTACTGATTCTTCAACGTTTTAACGCATTGTTCTACGTAACGTTTGTTGACTGCCTCGGTATTAACCTCGGGTTGCGCTACACGGCAAATCTTGCGAGACTTTGCGTCATAGTCCGTAGTGACGCGACACAGAGCGTTTTGACGCAAGTAACTTGTCACCAATTTACCCCAATGATCGCTTGTTCTAATTGCTTCATTTCTCTTCGAATAATCCAAATTTGTTGATAGGCATTTTCTCGATGCGCGTGACATCGATCGACTGATCAGTTTTGTCGAGACACTGTTTAATTCATAATAAGACCAACTTCGCGAAGTTCTTCTATGATCAATAGGATCTCGTTGTTGTGGCCAGCTCGGCGCGAAGCGTCGAACAATCGTAGGCGATCCACTAGTTCGTTGGGATCGTCTCAGTGAACGTAATCAATCTTATTGTCGGTTAGCATCATCGCGCGAGGCATGAATATTCCTGTATCGCATTTTTTCTTTTTCGATTCGATCGACATCAACGATGCAATTATGTATTTATATTTGTAACCCCTGTTGCTCTTTAATTGACCTTGCGCATTATATTGGCGTTTATGTGCACTCGTCGCCATTAATATGCTCTTATATTTTTGCATATCGTCCTCAGTGTATATGTCATCATTGGTAATTCTCTTGATCAACTCGTATAATCCAGGGATACCAATGTAGTTCACTTTGTCCATGATTATAAAGTCATCTGCGCCGATGTCGAATCGTTTGTTACCGAGCCACATTTCATTCTTATCGAAATAGATACCGTACACGTAATCGATCTGGTTTTTTTGTCGCTACTAAGGTGAGCACCCATGTACTTTTGTGCCAGTGACTCGAAGTGCTCGCGTAACATTTCTTGACCTTTCAACGTTTGTAACATGTTTCGAACAGATGGTGATTCGAGCGGGTTGCCCGTGGTTTCAAAAACATTTTCGATTGCGGTTGATTCGGGTATCGTGAGTTGTGTGATTCTTGTTTTCGCGGATGGTGTGGAGGAGGTTATCAGCGGTTCATCCGATGTATGCGGTGTCGATAAACGATTCGCCTTCAATCGTTGTCTCTTTTTCGGTGTCGTATCCTCTTCCTCCTCCTCCTCCTCTTCCTCTTCCTCCTTGTATCACTTGATGGATAACGTTTTAATTATAGCGTCAGCGTTACTCTCCGGCTCGTTTTTCACCGCGATTAAGCTAGAGTTGTCGACGATTTTTTGTAGTGTCGATAATAGGCCTAAAATGGGTTTTGACCGCGATATCGTCGTCGATCTTACCGATCTTCAAAGCGCGATGTTTCTTGCGGATCGATTCGCTCGTTTTCAATCTCCCTCACAATTTTTTCACGCTTACGAATATTATTGCTTTCAGCCATGTTGACGGAATGTCGAGCATTTCACCTCTCTCGACAGAATGTCGGCAGCGACTAATCGTTTTGCGGTATCGCGAACACGTTAAATCCTTTTCTGTATCGCCCGTTCGTAAGCGAGCTGTCCTTATCTATCACTAGGGATCCATATTTTTGCTGCCAACAAGTACGATATAATTCACTGAAATCTTCGTATCACATATGAGTATTCACGTGATCGTTGTACACGTGTTTCAAGTTGGTACCGTCCTTTAAACAAGATCACCAGGTTCGCATTGTCGCGTATAAGATATTTTGGTATTCTCGCGTACGTCTGACAAAGATGAAAGCAGTCGACGTTCGAGTGACGATCCATCGAGAAGTACTCTCTTATCGTATCTTGCTTGTCACACACCATGTCATCGAAGAAGACGAAAATCGAGTTTAGACGTGCCTCGTTCGATGGAATGACGTCACTGTTATTGGAGAACGTAAAATAGCCGATTTCGTCAATCGGCGTCAACAAATTCTTCAGATATCGATATTTCAGTTATTGCAGCGACTTCGAGTACACGTACACGTTCTCGAAACGTACACCATGCGGACTTTTCAGTAGACTTAGCAGAACGTTGGTTTTACCACAATTCGAGGGACCGCACGATCGCGCGTATAGTAGTCGGTAGCATCGTATCATGCCTGTGCATCTCCGCATTGTCCTCCATTGATCGTAATCTGTCGTCGCAATTTGTTACGCATATCGTCAAAGGTTGTCGTACGAATCTCATTTTTTCAACAGTGCTGATTGGCTCGAACACCTGCCTATTTATAGGTGCGCGAAATCACGAGTCGCTCAGTAGAAAAAAAATGTTTATCTTGCTAACAAATCCTTCCAATATTCGCGATTTGAGCGTCGAACAGTTACAATTTGTGTCGAAAGCAGTTTTATTGAGAACGTGCGGTGATTACGTCCACTACGTGTGGGACAAACTTCCGGAACACATAAAAGTGGATCTGGAGGTTCAGACGTATTGTCGCTGTTATGAACACTACAACCGTGGCAGGAAATGCACATCGACGATCCGGCGCCGTTGATAAAGAATTGCGGCGAATGTCAACGAAAATAGGTAGAGGCCTATTAAATCACGCGATAAACGCACTTCCGATCGAATTCCATATTCCCGGCTATCAGTTTTGCGGGCCAGGCACACGGTTGGAGAAGCGATTAGCGAAAGGTGATCGAGTTATAAATCCATTGGACGCGGCGTGTTGCGAACACGATATAGCATACTCTCGGAGCAACCATCTCACCGAGAGACGACTGCGGATAGGATACTCGTCCAGAAAGCGCGGAATCGCATCGTTGCGAGAGATTCGACTCTCGGTGAGAGAGCCGCCGCCACAGCTGTCTGGACAGCGATGAAAGCCAAGACGAAGCTCGGTATGGGTCTGAAAATGAAGACGAAGACGAAGAAAAAACGGTGAAGAAACGAGTACTTCCGATAGCGAAATGCGGTGATGTATTGCCGATTCTACTAATGTTGGGTGCGCTCGGATCCCTGATCGGTGGAACGGCTGGTGTAGCGAAAGTGATGAACGACGGAAAAGCCTTGCAACGTCAGTTGCAAGAGATGCTGCGTCACAATCGCGCCATGGAAGGTCGCGGATTATATCTCGCTCCTTACAAATATGGACGAGGAGCCTCAACGAGCAGAAAAAAAAATGTCAAAAAGATGCTAAAAATGCCGCAGGGCGCAACTACCAACGTACAATTGCTACAACTGGCAAAACGTATGCGCAATTTCCATATTTTAGAGGTGTTTTCATGCGCAACTCGATACCGATCAGTGATATATATAAAAACGAGAGCGGCAACGTAAATTTGGATGCATCGAAGGACCCAGGTACTCATTGGTAGCGTATGCAAAGAGGGGGAATCGCTCTATACAGGTATATTTCAACAGTTTCGGCAATCTTCAACCGCCGAATGAATTGATGCGATATCTCGGACGAAACGTAACGATACAGTACAATTACACACCTGTTCAAATTTATGATCAAAGTATCTGCGGACAATTGTACTTGCAGTTTCTTCGAACGGTTGATGCATGTGAATTTAAAGACTGATATTACGCTATTTAACTCAGTATTCGTTAAACAGTTTTGTCGACATATCTACGACATTCACGTTGACTGGGAAGAGTAGCGTTCTCAACTCGGCAAACTTCTTTCTCATCGTAGACTCTCATCGTAGAACGACGGCAAATACGAATTCGGTCTAACGGATTTTGAGACTTATCACACGATACCGAATGTGAATTCCTCGAATAATAAATTTTATTTTGGCAAAGACGACGAGGAAATTACGATTCCCGAGGGATCGTATGAGTTGCAAAATATACATGAATTTTTGAAATATGCAATTTCACGAAAACATCGCGATGAGAAACACATTGACAATGATGACTATGAAGATGATGAATATCCGATACTGCTCCGCGCTAATTACAATACAATGAGGAGCGAAATCAAATGTATCTACAGAATAAACTTTACCAAACCCGCCAACATTGGATCGCTGCTAGGATTCTCGAATCGTATTCTCGAGCCGCGAAAATGGTACGAATCAAATGCCGATTAACATTCTCAACGTGAATATTATCCGTATAGAGTGTAACGTGGGTAACTGCGGGTGCGTACAATAACGGCATACTCGTTCATACTGTTGCGTCCCCGTGTTCCTTTCCTGCGGATTACTTGGACACCCGTGATGTTCGGCAGAAGATCGCGTTGCTAAGAGGTTGTTGACAGTAGCGGCTGTCATTTAGTCGGGAGCCAGCTGTCAAGCTGCGTGGACGTGTTTTCCGTAAAGAGCCGATCTGTGTTATTTACATTGTGTTTCTGTGTTCTGAGTTACTGTTTATGTTACTATTGAGTGGTTTATTAAAGTTCTTAGTTCTCTGAAAGAGTGTGTTCATTTCGCGCGACTCGCGAGCGGCCGGTCTTTTCTCCGCGCGTCTTTCGATTAATATCGAAATCCCCGCCGTGGGCGTAACAATACGATACATGAATTTTCACCGAGAGTACTACCGGGATATAAGATATCGGAAACGCCTGCACAGATCATTTACCTGCCGATCATCGCGCGGATTTAACGTTGTCGATCAGAACGGACGATTGCTCGATTTTCGAGGAGAAGAGATCACCATAGATATATATAAGATATACATAAGATTGCACGTACGAATGCGACGTATGAGATGCTCGTTGAACGGATCAAAAGACGTGAGAAATAACGCAATTTTTATGAGACCAGCAACACCACCACCACCAACAACAACAACAACGTCGACGTTCGCTAATATCAAATCATCCAAGAAAAAGAAACTCAGCGCATCGAACGTTGCGTTTTTACAATATTTGGGATTTGCGGTCGAAACAGCTGAACGATGACCGACATTCTCAACATCGGTGATGAACTGATCTTTGACGATCGTAAAGATCGAGACTCACGTACAATTCGTTTGCCAATACAACGTTCGGACACAATAATCGGAGATAAGAATATCCATATAACAACAGGATCTGTATTCGCTGCCGCATGAGAGTTTCCTATACATCGAGGGACAACTAACGGGGAAAAAAACAGCAACAGTTAAAGGAGAAAGTGATGTGGTACTGAAAAATAATTGCGTCGCATTCATGTTCGGTGAGATTCGATACGAACTCGATGGCGTTGAGATTGATCGCAATAGAAACGTAGGAATAACTACTACGATCAAAAACTATGTAACAGTATCCTCCGATAGAAACGTGATTATGAAAAACGCCGGCTGGGATCCGTTGACCTATGCGAATGGACATTCATTTCAATTTTTGCGTACCGCTCCACATGCTATTGGGATTCTGCGAAGATTACAGACGCGTGGTGATTAACGCTCGTCATGAATTGATCTTGATACGATCGCGCAACGACAACAATTGTCTGTTTGGAAATATTTCAATGCTGGAACCTGTGATGAACATATTTAAGATACAATGGCGAATGTCTCATGTGCTGTTGAGCAAGATCGAAAAACTGTCGATGTTGCGTGCTCTGGAAAGCGGACGATATCTCAGCATGTGTTTTCGCTCGTGGGATCTGTACGAGTATCCGCTATTGCAGCTTACAACCAAGCATTCGTAGGCCATTAAGACCGCGACTCAACTGGAGAAACCACGATACGTTGTCTTCGCTCTGCAAACAGACCGGAAGAATGCCTTGTCTAAGAATGTGACTCAATTCGACCACTGCAAATTAATCAACGTGAACCTCTATCTGAATTCGGAATGTTATCCATACGATGATATGAATCTTTCGAAAAAGACAGATGTGCCATTCTATACGACACGTACACGCGTTTCTGCAAGAACTATTACGGATACGAGTATCTCGAGCCGAGTCTCTCCGTCTATACGTTTCAACAACACGGTCCGTTCGTGATTATCGATTGTTCTCGACAAAACGAATCGGTCAAGAGCGCAACCGTAGATGAGATTGGAATTCAAATGTAAGGACAACGTGCCGGCGAATACCACTGCGTACTGTCTCATCATACATGATTGTGTGATCCAGTACAATCCGTTGACCAATGTTGTTGGTCGCAAAATTACCTAAGCAATAACATCGACACAAGAGAGAGGGGAAGAGGATATAAATCAAAGTGCTGCGAGATGATTTTAGAGTTTGTCATTCCTCTCGACTGATGCATCGGGGAGAGAGAGAGAGAGAGAGAGAGAGAGAGAGAGAGATCTCATCATGTCTATACCAACGTTTGTGAATCTGCAAGGATTTATCATCGATAAATTATTCTTCGTGAAGGAAACGGCAGTCCTGAGAAAGGAGATTCTATCGCATTACTTTTTCGCAAGTCCTGTACCGTGGAGCGTGCTTACAAAATCTGAGCGATGTCAAGTCTCATGGATGATTAGAAATCATCACGGATTATAATGGGAAGACAGAAACGTTCCGTATGGTTTGGCTCAGTGTGTAATTACAACAGCTGTTGTTGGTACGATACACGAAGAAGAAGAAAAATCGTTTGTGTACGTATACGTCAAAGGACTTGAAAAGCGAAAATGGCTGACCGATATACTGGACGATACAGGGAACGGCTATATTATTGAAACCTTGGATGCGGATTACAAAGATATCGATGCTCTAAATAAATTAGATATTACCAATAGTATGCGATGTGGAAAACATGTTAAGAGTTGTGCATTACAAAATGTATTTAAAATATTTAACTGGTGGTCACAACGCCAGAAAGAATTGCAAGAAAATAAGATATGTAGTAAACATTAATATGTATTTTATCTCTTATTTCCCCTCCCTAGACCTTTGCTTGCGTTTCTAAGAATATTTTATTTAAGCGTTATCTCTCCTTCTCCTAAAATTCAAAACGTTAGAAGCATTGATCCCCCCACCATATTATACTTTTGAATGATGGGCATCATTGTATACTCGGTTATTTTTTATACGATCAGTGTCGTGTTAACTCCGCTCTCGTGATTCACTTTTCATAACTTCCAGAAAAATGTACTACGTCGAAAGAAGCGGCAGCGGCGACGGAAGATGCGTGAATGACGTACCGAATCATGATAAAACTACAACTCGTTTGAGAACAAACGTGACGAGTAAGTTTCGTTTAATTTTTTTATATTTTTCGATTTTTACAAATTATATTATTATTATTTAATTTTAATTTTTCTGTAGCATTTCGTTGGAACGTCGTACAGTTCATATACTAGGTAGATGATACGCATTGACAGCTACGGAATTCAAATTCCTCGAAATTGTTATCAACGTGGGTCCACCGAGTTATGTAGAGATTGTCATAGGAAATCATCGAGGAAAGGAACTGATATTATCTCTCGAAACGTGGAAGAGGCTTTACGAGCAACGTCGCAATATTCAAAATTTCCTTCGGAACGACTCTAAAGATGACTACAATTTCATAAGCATTGAACCGCTAACAATGAGAGTTCGTACGATTAACGACGTCAAACTCATAAGTCTCGAATCTTCAAATGTATGCTTGATGATGATCGAATCGACGTTACATCGCATGTTCGATCTCGATCATTGCATAGATGTAACTTTTGATCGATTGGATAAAATTATCCAAACAGTTGATGTCAAGTTTACGCAATTCTCCAATATCGCGTCCACTGTAATAAATCCGAAAGAAATATCAAATGTAATACAACGCAATTCGCGAGTACTGCTTTCAACAAGCATCAACTCGATTGCGAACTGACAGCTTTAATTTTTAGTCCATAGTACGTAAGAAAAATATATAAAACATAAATAAAGAGTTTTAAGTCTAAATCATGACGTAATTTTTTTGCATACATTTCCATCCACTCAATCCTTCAAAGAATACTTCTATTTATATTGTTTATTAACTGGTAATGTTATATATTTGCGATAATATAAAGATTGTCGAGGACATAAAAAAAAAATTTTTGTAACTGACTCTAGGGTTGAAAATGTGTTGTTATCTCGCAATGATTCACAGATTGCTCGAAAAGGACCGAATTCGGACTCTCGAAATATCTCAAAAATGTGTTGTCATCTACGTATTTCTATCCGCCCAATCCTTCAAAGAATACTTCTATTTATATTGTGTATGTTTAAACAAATATATATATATGTAATGAAGAGGACTCTGCTGCACTAGAGTATCATTTCTTTCGTTGCTCTTCTATGTTTCGGTGATCTTGTGCAATGGATGAAGATAATGTAATTATCATCGATGATGACAACATCGATGGTGATGTTATTATCAATGATGTTGATAATCTGATGGACGTTAATTTAGACGAATCAGATGAGGATGAGTCTGAGGAAGAATCCGAGGAAGAAGTATCATCTTTAGCAGATTTATACGCAACTGATAACGAAGAAAAATTAAGAGAGAAAAAGTGCCGATATTTAAATCAGATCGAAATAAATAACTTGGACTATAAAAATGTGTTGCATCACATATTACTATTATGATGTGGAAGAAGGGACAAGATATTGCTCGGATTATTTCGTTAGAATGACATCTTCGTTTCGACACGCGTATTCCATTCGAAAACATAAAACGGAATTTAACGCTCTCTTAATAGGTACCTATTGCAAGGAATGCAAAAAAAATTTATGCCAAATCTTACCATATAATATGTGTCCCATTTGTATAAATTAAAACAAATGGACAAACATTGTAAGTACTATTTTTATATTAAATACATTATTATAAATAATTATTAAAATCTAATGAAATGTATGTCTTTTTCTGTTTTAGGCGCTGCATCCCTTAGTCCGACGCAACGCTTTTTCCCCATATTTTTATTAAATTTTATATTTTTATTATTATATATTTTTTATTATTAATTTTAAGCACACACACACACACACACACACATATTTTTAAAATAAATTTATATTTTAATTTAAAAAAGAAAAAAATATGATTATTATTATTTACGCGCCTTTCCCTTGCACTCCATCCCTTGCGCTATCTCCCTCGCGCGCTAATTATAAGTATCGTGATATCGTTCTCTTTCGTACGCGTTAATAAAAATAAAAATAAATCTCTCTATCTTCGTTTTTCCCGCTATCTCTTTCTCTCGCGCTTGGAATAAGTAATCTCTCTCGCGCTAGGACAAAACAAAAATGTATACATTTAAATAAATTTTATATATTTTAATTGAGAAAAAAATCTAATTATTTACGCGCCTCTCCTTGCGCTCTTATTCTTTGCGCTAGTTATAAGTCTTTATACCCCCCCTCCCTCCCCCGAGAGGACCTGAGTAGGGTACGTTCCAAAATTCACTGCCAGCGCTGTGAGCACTATTGAGTGCGTTTCAAAAATCGTGAAAGCACACTATGGCAGTATTCTGAGAGAACAATGACGTCATCAATTTTGATGTCACTTCCTGCTGTGGCTGCACGTGCTAGAAAGTTGAAGCAGTTACAGTGCAAAGATGGCGACAGTCATTGGTGAAGAATTGACATTAATTGACAGTGAAAATAACAAAGAATTTTCTATAATTGTATCAAAAGAAGACGCGACAAGAGCAAGGAATGGTAAATATATGGTTTTTATATAACATTTTTTTGTAAAAGCATCAAACAATAGATAGAATAATACCTAACCTAATTCTAATCTATCGGTATTTCTACAGAATGTACCGTTCTTGCTTCTTGTCATTATTTTATTTAAACTTTTTGTCATTATTTTATTTAAAAATTTATTTACAGATCATATATTTGCATATTCATTGCTGCAACATGCAAAGAAGGAAGCAAAGAAGAAAGTACAAATTGCGGAAGTTGAAACAGGTAAAAAATTCATTTTACTTAATTTTAATTAGCTAAAATGCTGTTATTTACAATTTTTCACAAAAAAAACATTTATTTACAGAAAGTGCAATGGCTACTTGCAGTCAAGTAAGCAATGATACAGTGAATAATGATGCAGATGATAAAGGTAAAAAGTACAACTAAAAACTATCAAAATGTATTTTTCTATCTGATATACATCACTGCATGTATACAGTAAAAAAATAAAATATCCCGGAAAGTCCAAATTTTAAGTTAAAATAACTTTTACTTTTAATAAAATTGATATGTAATACAACTGATGTTACTAATAACATCACCCACACAGCACAGAATATTACAGTAATATTACAATATCGCTACAATATCGCAGCAATATTGCTGCAATATTGTAATATTACTGCAATATTCTGTGCTATATGGGCAGTTATATATCAACTTTACTAAAAGTAAAAGTGATTTTAACTTAAAATTTAGAGTGGACTCTCTGAGACATTTTATTTTTTTACTGTGTAATTACATGAAATACATCATTTTGTAATAAAATAATATTTTATTATCTTTTCAGAACAACATATGGACTCGTGCAGAAACATTACTTTTATTAACTTTATACAAAGAGCACGAAGAGGAATACCATAATCCTAAAACACCATCAAAGAAATTCTGGCAGATAATTTCAAATAAAATGGCTGTTCAAGGTTATGCAATATCAGGAACAAAATGTGCGACAAAATTTCAATGTTTAAAAAGAACATATAAGACGATTAATGATTATAATAAAAAATCTGGGAACAATCGAAAGAAATGGGAATATTATGAGGTATGTTATTAATTAAGATTATTATGATATATACAAAATCAAGTTTTTATTTAAAATTAATGAAGTACATACATTACTGTTATGTCTCAAGAAATTACAAAATATTTTTATTAACTAATGCTTAAAATTATTTTATGTTAAGTATCTAAAGTTCTGAACAAATATAATTTTGTATGTTATTTTGTGTGTTATAGATTGTACATGATATATTTAGTTCTCAACCATGGATTGAGCCGTAACAATAGCTGGAAGTAATGTCACAAATGAAAACATAGAAAACGAAAGTCAATCAAAACCAAGTATTCTATTATAAAATAGCATTATATTACATATTCTCATTAATACATATTATTTAGTCTTGTTGAAAATTTTTTACTGAGTACTAATTAAAAATATCATTAAGTTGATTGTATTAATTTCTGATTATTTTCTTTATTTGTAGTATCAAAAAAACGAAAATTGGATAAAATCTTAGAAGATTATCTTGAGCAATCATTACAAATTCAACAGAGTAAAGAAAATAACACACAAAAACGTCATGAGGAAAAAATGGCTAAATTAGCTAAGATTGAAGAAATTTTAACAGAGAGTATTAGAAACAACAAATAATTATATCGTATTTTTAAATGTTATTATAAAGTATTATAGTTTATGCTACGTAGTATACTAGAGAAGTATAATATTTATGTTTTTATATAATAATATTTAGAAGTATATGTACTGTTCCTACACAGACTGTGATTTTATTTTGTGATTGATTTTATTTTTGGAATTAAAATAATACTAAGACTGTGCTGTTTTCATATGTAAAACATTTTATTAATGTTGTATTTCATATGGTAAATAAATATATATTTTTATATAATAGAAAATTTTTTATTATAAAAATCATTTATAAATATAAATTATAATTATTTCTTTTATTTATTTATTTTATTTTTTTTTATAATTTCAATTTTATAATTATAATTTGCGATATATTCACAAACAATAACGTTACAATTGATTATTTTGTAGATAATATACTAAGGCACTCCGTTTGTTAATGCCTTTTTCTCGCAATATTTCAGATACGTTTCCTATTCCATGTTGTGTAGGTTCATTTGTGTGCACAATGATTGGAATGTCTATCTGATCATTGCGTATTAAACATATATTATGTAAAATACAACATGCGCACACGTATTTTGGTATTAAATCGGTCCTTTGCATTGGCAGTTTATCTAATAGACTTCGGAACCTTCCTTTCAACAAATCAATTGATCGCTCTATCATCATCCTGGCTTGAGATAAGTGAGTGTTATATGTTATTTGTGCTTGCATCAATTGTCCATTGTCCTTAAATGGCACCATTATATGTTTCTGAATGCTGTATGCAGCATCGCCTAATATGTGACTGTTTTCGGGAAAATTTACGTCAGTACACATGTTTTCAAAACCAGAAAGTCTAAAAACTCTCATATCGTGTACTGATCCCACTTGTCCTACATATACGTGACTAAATTTCAGTTCATGATCACATATTATCTGAAAAGAACGAATAACATTATAGTTTATTTAAAAAATTTTTATTTATAAAATTTTGTAATTCTAAAATAATGGATTTAATATTTAAAAAAGTATTTACTTGTAATTGCATTGAATGGTAGCCCTTTCGATTTATGTAGGCTTCTGGATGCTTTTTTGGTGCAGTAATTTTTATATGTGTACCATCTATCGCTCCTATAACTTTCGGAAATTTATATTTATTTTTAACATGTGTCCAGATTTGTTCAGCTCTTTCTCTACTGGGCCATGTGATAAATGTGTTGAGATGTAAATACAATGCTTTTACAACCTTATGAACACATCTCCAAGCGGTTGCCTTACCAACGTCAAAACGATCTGCAACACACCTAATAGAGCATACATAAATGATTAAATGTCAAATCTCTGTATATTAATATATGATGGATATGCAGCTCAAGTTTTAGATCTCAAACTGTTTCTAAAGTATAAATATTATCTCATTCTCTTTAAATGAATGATTTATAAGTAAATTAAGAACTAGTAAATTATAACTAAGTATACTAAAGTTAATACGCTAGGCACTATTTAATTTGAATTAGAATGTAAGATAAATTTCAGAAGACTGATGTTTTGCTACAGCATTTTAGTTCAGTGAAAATAATCGATTACATTTGTAAAACATGTACCTATATGAATTTGGAGTTGCCATCATCCATATGTAGCCAGTAATAATATTTTTTCTGGATCAATAGTCTTTCGACCAAGACTCCCAGACTTTGACAACTGCGGAGTTAACAGTTCTAACAAAAAACAAAATGTTGATCTGCTCAAGCTATGAAACACAAAAAATGTAACATGAAATTTACTGCATATAAAAAATAAGCATTATATATATATAGATAACATGATACATCTCAAAAGAAATCTTGCAACATTTCTTTGATGTATATATTAATCTATACTAATGATATACGTAATAACTTTAATTGTACGTAATAAACATATTAACTGTATAAATAACTCACCGAAAATGTGATTTAAACTCATCATCAGTATATTTCCAAACAACTTTTTCAATGTAATTTTTACAACGTATTCTAGGTACACGTGCTACTATAGATTTGTTTAATAAGATAACCTTTTGTAAAGCAAAATCATCATCTGATTCATCGTCAGATTCAACAATATCTTCCAGTATTCCAACCAAAAAGAATATTTCTTGCTCCTTTCTTTCCATATTTTTAACACTTACGAGTTACGAGACTTTTGTTTACTTCACTGCAAGTACTGAAAAGAGCGTTCCGTAATGACTAAATGTTTAAGCGTTAGCAGCGCGCTGACAAAAATGGAACATTCTTGGAGAGCACGCTTTATGACGTCACACTCACAGCGCTGGCAGTGAATTTTGGAACGTATCCTAAAAACCCACGTGACGTCATCTCTCCATCCTGCGTGACATCATTCCCCCGCGCTGCTGAGATTCCCTCGCCCCTCACTCCTCTGAGATCCTTGTGTTAGAACCAGCCTATACTCAACTACTGACGTTCGTGTGCGCGATTACTTGACCGGCCGTTTCAGAGGTCCGGCGCATTCCGCCTGTAATTTGAATTACAAGGACTCCTACGTCATACCCGTATTCTTTCACAATCTATCGGGTTAAGACGCGCACCTCATTATCAAGGATGTGGCGTATGCCGGCAGCGTCGAGTTGTTGCCGGTGACGAAGGAATCGTACATAGCTTTTTCGAAGACCGTTCGAGACACCGCGGCGGCGGCGGAGGGAGACAAGGGAAACGCTGCGCATTCCAGATGCGTTAAATTACGATTCGTAGACTCGTTCAAGTTTTTAGGCGCCAGTCTCGAGAAGCTGACGTCGTATTTCGACGAGAGCAAACTGACGATCATGCGAGGCGAGTTTCGCGATCTCGTCAACGACGACTTCCGGCTTCTCACGCGCAAGGGCGTCTTCCCGTACGAGTACATCGACAGCGTCGAGAGACTGCGGGAGACGCGTCTCCCGCCGCACAAGTCCTTCTACAGTTCTCTGACCGGCGACACCGTATCGGAGAGCGATTACGCGCACGCGACGCGCGTCTGGAAGCGATTTAGCATCGAAACGTTGGGCGATTACAGCGATCTGTATCTAAAGACCGACGTTCTTCTACTCGCGGACGTGTTTGAAAATTTTCGCGCTTGCTTGAAGAGTTATGGTTTAGATCTTGCGTACTACTACACACTGCCGGGATACACGTGGGACGCGATGCTGAAGTACACGGGATTCCACTTCGAGTTGCTCACCAATATCGGTATGATGATGTTCGTGGAACGCGAAATACGTGGCGGTCTGAGTCAGTGCTCGAACAGGTACGCTCGCGCTAACAACAAGTACATGAGCGTGTACAATCCGTCGCGGTCGTCGATCTATCTGATATATCTGGATGTCAACAATCTGTACGGTTGGGCGATGTGTCAGCCGTTGCCGTACGAGCGATTCGAGTGGGTCGACGACCTCGAGAGTCTCGACGTAATGTCCGTGACTCGGCCGTCGGCTACATCCTCGAGGTCGATCTCGACTATCCGGCCGACTCGCACGACGTTCACGCCGATCTTCGTTTTGCCCCACGCGCGATAAGCCGCCGGGGAAGCGGCAGAGCAAACTCCTAGCCACGCTGTACGATAAGCGCCGATACGCACTATCGTAATCTGCAGCAATGCGTTCGTCACGGTCTGAATCTCACGAGGATTCATCGCGCGTTGCGCTTCTCGCAGTCGCCATGATTACGCGGATACGTGGAACTTAATACGCGCTTACGCACTAACGCGAGTAACGATTTCGAGAAGAATCTGTACAAGTTGATGAACAACGCCGTCTTCGGCAAGACCATGGAGAATGCGCAATCGCGTGGACGTTCGACTCGCGACTCGATGAGACGGACGATTCGAAACCGAGGCGCTCATCTCTAAGCCGAATTTTCACAGTAAAAGCGTATTTTCGGAGAATCTCATGGCCGTGGAATTGCGCAAATTGGAAGCGAAGATCGACAAATCGATCTATCAGTCGGCATGTTCATTCTCGATATATCTAAGATTCATCTGTACGCGTTTCACTATGAATACATGTTACCGCTTTACGGCGATAAGTATAGAATATTGTACACCGACACAGCGTGGTTTCGTTTACAGCGTCGAGTACGAAAACGCGTACGAGCGAATGAAGCGCGATATCGATAGATTCAACACGAGCGATTACGCCGTCGACAATCCCTACGACATGCCGCACGAATAAGAAGGTTCTCAGTCTGATGAAGGACGAGAATAACGGCGCTCTCATGCTCGAGTTCGCTCGAGTTCGCTTCGTCGAACTCAGAGCGAAGATGTACGCGTTGCGAGTCGAGGGTAGAGACGACACTAGGAAGAGCAAGGGTGTGAAGAGCAGCATCATCGCGAGAACGCTGACGTTCGACGATTACGCGCGCTGCCTGGGACCTGAGACACGAGATCGAGATGATCTGCGAGCAGTCATGCCTGAGATCCAAGTTACACGAGGTGTACACCGTGCGCGAGTCGAAGGTCGCGCTCAGTCCGTACGACGATAAGCGCTACGTCGTGCCCGATTCGACCGACACTCAGCCGTGGGGGCACTACAAGATACCTCTGTGAGGAGAGGCGCGAATATTTCGCAAGCGCGATGCGGTGTATTTTTTCTAAATATATATAATGTATTTTCTTACCTTTAATATTACACAAAAAATATATGTAATGTATTTTCTTTTCTTTAATATTACGCAAATATATATATATATATATATATATATATATACAGAGTGTTGAAAAAAAAGTGTTACATATTTTGATAGCAGGTAGTATGGATCAAAACAAGAAGAAAAGGTCTAATAAACATGGGTCCTAAAACTGATATCTTCAAAGATATAAGCTATTTTGTTATTTGAGCTCTTTGTCATTTTCTTATTAGTCGTGTCATCTTTAGAATGTAATGAACGTCTTAGAGAATCATGCACTCTTTCAAATCACGCACCATAACTTCATTTCTAAAAATTGTATTTGAAAAAGTGCGTAATTCTCTAAGACGTAGGGCTGAATCATGTGGAAGTGAATGGCAATCACATAGAGCACCTCCTCTAATGCTGAGTCAGCATTAAACTTTTGTTTTTGTAAAAAAAATGTTTTTATTTTGTTATGTTGTAGTACATTCAGTTTCTTTACTGCAGTTTTTTTATGGAAGATAAATGATTACATTTCATATTAAAATAAAAATTGTTTCTTTATCTCTCTTTGTTTATTTTTTTGTTTTTTAAAGCACCTAGAAAAAGATATCCCTATTGTACCCCATTCTCCCCTACTCCTTTGTTCATTACATTCTCAGATCACATCAAAGATGACACGACTAATAAGAAAATGACAAAGAGCTCAAATAACAAAATAGCTTATATCTTTGAAGATATCAGTTTTAGGACCCATGTTTATTAGACCTTTTCTTCTTGTTTTGATCCATACTACCTGCTATCAAAATATGTAACACTTTTTCAACACCCTGTATATATATATATATATATATATACAGGGTGGTTCATTTTAATCGCCCCAGGCAAATATCTCGAAAAATATGAAAAATACAAAAAAATGTTTCAGACAAAAGTTGTATGGTTTCGAGGGGGACATAAGATGATGCTATCAGTTTGACCTTGAAAAGTCACCTGAAGGTCACGTCAAGGTCATCTCCAATTTTTTAAATGGAACACCCTGTATATTTTTGCATATTCTTGTAGCTTATCTCGAGAGCTTTCCAAAACACTATGATATAATGTTTTTTCATTAAGAACTTTTTGAGTTATTAAGGTTTGAAAGTAATAAATCCAATATTTTGACATAAACTATAAAATATCTTACAAAATATCCAATTTTCAATCATCTTACCCTAATACTTTTATGCACAGAATGATGAGACAAATCGACTAGTGTAAAAAAAAATAAACAATTATTTAAAAAAAAATTTGTAATTGTTGCAAATTTATATTTGTCTATTACAGTAATGTTGTTTATTACACATTTTAAAACATTTTTATCAAGTTCTAATACAGCTGATTCCCAGATAGCCACGAATGCTAAAAGCACGTTTTGAAAAATCTTGCCAGCAAGGTTTGTTTCAATTTTTGCGGCAATTTTCTGGCAAGGATTTGTCTTGCTTTATCTTTTCACAAAATTTCGAGCATATTTATGACAAAATGTTTTCATCAAATGATGCTGTAAATAACAGAGTTGCTACCAACGAGTTGAGAGATGAGTTGTCTTGACATTACAAAAACACGCATTATTATATCGATTATTGGCTCCTCGTTCGACCGATGTATTTTCGCGCATTGCACACGTAACAGATATACACACGTTATATGCATGGCAAGGTTTGCTCTGTTCTTGCTGTAATTTTGCTGTCATATCGTGTACGGCAAGGCTTGCTCTGTTCTTGCCGTAATTTTGCTGTCGTATCGTGTTACGGCAAGGCTTGCTCTGTTTTTGCCGCAATTTTGCTGTCATGCTATGCTAGGCAAGGCTTACCGTATTATTTACCTAAAATATGCGTCATGCTATTGCGACAAGCATTGCCAGCAAAAGATAAGCTTTTTGCGGACACACCTTGTCGTAATTTTGCTGCAAACGCATGCTCGAGTTTGCCGTAAACTTTGCGCAAAGTTTGCGTCATTTTGCTATCTGGGTTGTTTTTAGTTAAGATCAATACGAGTTAGCTCTTATTACGATTTGTCCAACAGTAAATTCATGTTATTTCCTTTCATGAATTGTGTCATTATTAACATGGCAGATTATCCGCCCTCAGAAATTGTTGATATAATTGGTATTTTTTATGCCGCTAATAATAATGCTAGAGAAGCAGCTCGTCAATATCAAGATAGATATCCAGATAGACGACATCCTGATCATAAAGCAATTTTGCGTTTAACAACTAGAGCGCGTACGGGATTGTTGAAACGCAAACGTTCTAAAAAACCATTAAATAACGACGATGCTATTATCGTAACCATACTAGGAATGGTAATAATAAATCCACACATTGGTCAACGTCAAATTAGTCGTGAATTAAATGTGTCTCGTACAACTGTAGGTAGAATTTTACGTGCCAATCACTTTCACCCTTATCACATTACACTTAATCAAGAGCTTTCTGATAACGATAAAATTCTTCGTGTTAACTTCTGCAGGTGGGCTATAGATAAAATTCAGTTAGATCCCACATTTTTTTCTCGCGTTATGTTTAGTGACGAGGCTGCATTTGAAAGCAATGGCATGCTAAATCGGCATAATAGTCATTATTATTCTAATATCAATCCGCACTGGGTTCGGCATGTAGACAATCAGCATCGATGGAAGGTGATAGTTTGGTGTGGTATTTTAGATGGTCATATTATCGGACCTCACTTTTTTGATGACAATGTTACAGGAGACTCATATTTACGTATGCTACGAGATGTGTTGCCAAGGATGTTAGAGTTTGTCGATGAAAATACAGTTCAACATATGTGGTTGCAACAGGATGGCGCACCACCACATTACGCACGCCCTGTAAAAAATTTTTTAAATTTAACTTATCAGCGCCGTTGGATTGGAAGAGGTGGTCATATAGCATGGCCTCCCAGATCACCAGATCTGACATCACCAGATTTTTTCTTATGGGGCTATTTGAAAAACATTGTTTACCAGACCGCACCCACCACAGCTGAAGAGCTAAAGGGCCGCATTAGACAAGCATGTAGAAATATATCAGCCGATGTTCTCAGAAAAACAGTCAATGCATTTGAAAGACGGTTGCAATTATGTATCCAGCAGAATGGTGGTACATTTGAGCATTTGCTGTAGACCAAAAATAGACACTTAATGTGACTTTGATGTGATCTTATGGAATTCATCGGTCTTGCCTTTATCGGCCGGATCACTCTCGAGTCTTGCCTTCATCGGCCGGATCACTCTCGAGTCTTGCCTTCATCGGCCGGATCACTCTCGAGTCTTGCCTTCATCGGCCGGATCACTCTCGAGTCTTGCCTTCATCGGCCGGACCAGTCTTGCCTTCATCGGCCGGATCACTCTCGAGTCTTGCCTTCATCGGCCGGATCACTCTCGAGTCTTGCCTTCATCGGCCGGATCACTCTCGAGTCTTGCCTTCATCAGTCGGATCAATCTAGGGTCTTGCCTTTATCTTGCCGGTACATCTTGAGTAATATCGGCACATATTGTGACCTTTAAGCTTTATAACTTAAAAAATATTTAATGAAAATTATTTTATCATAGCGTTTTGGAAAGCACTCGAGATAAGCTACAAGAATATGCAGTAAAAAAATAGGGTGTTCCATTAAAAAAATTGGAGGTGACCTTTATGTGATCTTCAGGTGACTCTTCAAGGTCAAACTGATAGCACTATCTTATGTCCTCTTGAAGCCATAAAACTTTTGTATAGAATATTTTTCTCTCCCAGGCTTGGTTTTCGAGATATTTGCCTGGAATGATTAAAATGAACCACCTGTATAAATTTGCAACAATTACAAATTTTTTTTTAAACAATTGTGTATTTTTTTACACTAGTCAATTTGTCTCATCATTCTGTGCATAAAAGTATTAGGGTAAGATGATTGAAAATTGGATATTTTGTAAGATATTTTATAGTTTATGTCAAAATATTGGATTTATTACTTTCAAACCTTAATAACTCAAAAAGTTCTTAATGAAAAAACATTATATCATAGTGTTTTGGAAAGCTCTCGAGATAAGCTACAAGAATATGCAAAAATATACAGGGTGTTCCATTTAAAAAATTGGAGATGACCTTGACGTGACCTTCAGGTGACTTTTCAAGGTCAAACTGATAGCATCATCTTATGTCCCCCTCGAAACCATACAACTTTTGTCTGAAACATTTTTTTGTATTTTTCATATTTTTCGAGATATTTGCCTGGGGCGATTAAAATGAACCACCCTGTATATATATATATATATATATATATATTCGTTACAATGCATTACAATATGTTACACTTTGTTAATCTACGAATTATGCGACTTGTCCATTCCCAGTCACTTCACGAAAATCTTGTCGGCACTCTCTCCACGAGATACACGTCGGGATCGGAGACTCGCTGCAACTCGTGCTCGTAGAATCCGCTGGCTATCGGCTCGCCGCGCGAATCCCTCAGCAGATACGTCGCGAGATTCGTCCTTCACACCTCGGAACCGCTACGCGGAACCTATCTCCGCGATCCAATTCGGCGTGTACCCCTTCTCGAACAGCGTCTTATACTTGCTCACGCGCACAGGATCGTTCGGCCGAAACTTTCCCGGAGCGGTGATCTTCGGACGCATCCCGATGGTCCGATGCTTGTGAGCGTTGTACTCGGATATCAGACGCGGCAGCGCGTCGAGCCACTTGTACATTTCATTCAGCGTGAAGTATTTCCACATCAAGTTCTTGAGCGTGCGATTGAAACGCTCGACGATCGATGCTTTCAGCACCGAGTACGGCGAGTAGTAATTGATTCCGTGTTTATCGACGAATCCTCGGTGTTGTAGAACTCCTTTCCTTTGTCGGTTTGCAGGTTTTTAGGGCGGCGTTCGGAGGCGCGCGTCACGCTCGACAAGACTCGAGCGACCTCGTCGTCGCTCTTTCTCTTGAACGGTATCGCCCACGCATACTTGCTCAAGGCGTCAATGACGGTGAGTATGTAATTGTGACCCTTGTTGTGTCTAGCGTAAGGACGCATCTCGACGACGTCCGCTTGCCACAGATCGTCGTATCCGCGCACCGCGACGCGGCGGGGGAAGTTCTTTCTCGCGGGCGCGTTCAGTTCATTCACGAGTCTCCGTTTCGCGGCGCTCATCTCGCTCTCTTTTCTTTCGTCGCGGAAGAGATTCGTCGCGACGCTACCCTCTCTTCAACTGTTGCTTATTAGGAGTCTTAGCGTCCAGTTTTATAACCACCTTATTCGAATCGATCGTCCTCGCTGCTGCAGCCGCCGCCGTCGCCACCGCCGTCGCCGCCGCCGTCGTCGTTGCGCTCGTTCTCCTCGCGAATTCGTTTGCGTCTTTCCTCAGACGCGACACCTCGGCGTCCATCTGGTCATCAACTGGTGATTGGAGAGACGCTATCAATTGCGCGATATGTGAATAGAGACGCATCGCGCGTGTGTACATATTAATACGCGCGCCTCGTACGTTTCCTACACCGTAGATTAGTTTTATACATACTCTTATCGACTTATTAACGATTAAGTTTTTTTATCGCGCCATATACGTTTCCTACATCGTAGATTAGTTTCGCGCGTACTTTTATCGACTAACTTTTTTGTCGCACGTACGTCGATTTATCGCCTACCTAGAAGAATATTATTAATTCTTAGAAGAATATTATTAATACTTAGAAGAATATTATTAATACTTAGAAAATTATTAATACTTGAAAAATAATATTAATACTCATAAAATAATATTAATACTTATAAAATAATATTAATATTTATAAAATAATATTAATACTTAGAAAATAAGCATCGACTCGTATTGCGCGTACGCGGTTAAACGCACTTTCCCGCACTTCCTCCGGAGAAATTATCGCGCCTAATTATATTACCCCGTTATATTTCCGCGTTGCGTTATTTTTTCATACCGCATTAGATTATTGCGCTAGCCTTCGACGGAATTGTAACGACCTGCCGATAGTAATATCGCAGGTATAAATAAACACCGAGAGATTGCTTTTCCTCAGAACGAGTTTCGCGATCGCGCCATTAATAGTGTTCCCAGTGTTATTTTTCACGCGAACGATGAGCGACGTTTCGAGCTTGCGAAGAATGCTCGAGGGATGGAGGACCACGACGTGGATGAACGAATGAAAGATCGCATACATAAAGAACTTCATGGACGCGATTCTTAATCTAGTGGCGATATGGAACGTGAGTATTTTCCTACTCTCATTTATATTCTAATTTATATTCTCATTTTTATTCCTCGTTCTCCTTCGAAGAGACATATGATAGTCGTTAATCATGCGACATCATTTTGCAGTTCGAGGAGGAGATCGAATTGAAAGGTTTCATCATTCAATATAGACCGTCGACATCATGTACAGAGGAAGAGACGAGCGCAATGTCGATACTTAGACTTGTTGTGATGCGACAGACCGTCGTACGAAAAATGGGAGAGGCGCGCACCTAACATCTTCGCCGACATATTCAGATTGCAAAGATTATTCGGCAGGAATGGAGCCGCTCGTCCCGGAACTCGTACAAGACCGAGCGTCTCTACGAAGACGAGTCTCCCGTGGAAATGTGGTACGGCGGAGCCGATCTGAGCTCGATCGACGGAATGAGCTCCGTCTACACGGGTGACGGTGAGTTTTAATCGAGGTACGTATCTCTTTTCGTTTAACGCGCGTACTCTCTCGTTTCGCGTGCCTCGGTACGATGTATTAACGTTATACTTTACGTATTTCAGACGTCTCGTCGATGGAGTTCGTTTCAACATTCCAAGGACCGCGATGCGCCTTCCCTCCCGAGTTCCGCTCGAATCGCTCCGCAGCGCTCTATGTATCGTCTTATGCGTTACTTCGTACGCCGCTTTTCGTCGCTTCGTGTATCGCTTCGTATTTCTATATTACTTCATTCATATTATTTCGTATTAATTCATATTACTTTATATTAATTCATATTAGTACATATTAATTCGTATATTAGTACATATTAATTCATATATTAGTTCATATATTAGTTCATATATTAGTTCATATATTGGTTCATATTAATTCATATATTAGTTCATATTAATTCATATTGATTCATATTAATTCATATATTAGCTTATATATTAGTTCATATATTATAGTTCATGTATTAGTTCATGTATTAGTTGATATATCACGTCGTATATTACCTCGTACGTTACTTTACGCGATTGCTTTGTACGTTGCTCTACGTATCACTTTATATATCGCCCTGCGTGTAGCTTTGCACATTACTCTATACATTACTCTATATATCACTTTATACGTTAGTTCGTATCATTTTATACATATTACTTTATACGTTAGTTCGTATCATTTTAGATGTTTCACATTCATATATCTCTTTATATATCTCTTTATATATCTCTTTATATGTCTCTTCGCACTACGATAAAAGTTACAGATTTAAACAATAAACGATCATTTTTCAAAACGAATAAACGATCATTCTCTTCGATTTCCTTTCTCGCGCGTCCGAGCGCATCTCCCCCCTCTCTTCCTTCTCCTTTCGTCCGACGCTTTCTCGCGCTTTCGGGAAGCGAGGTATCGTCAAAAGACTCGCGCACGCGCTCAAGAGACGATCATGATGCGCGTTGCGTTATCGCTCGCGCTGACGATATCCCTGCTCGTCGCCGTCGCGGCGACGCCGACCGACAATGACGTCGCGGAGACGTCCTGTTATCTGCGAACCTACGGTTTTCTGGAGATCGAGGAGAATCACCAGCAGTCGTTGTCCTTGGACAACGGGATCTCCCTGAGCGAAGCGCTGTCATTGTTTCAAGAATACTACAGTCTGGGAAACGGCGTTATAACCGTGGAACGCCGATTCGCGGCGTCGCGGACATTCACGCTTACAGCCCACTGACGCGAAAGTGGCCGAAGACGCATCTCACGTGGAATTTCAGACTAGCGAGCAGAGATACTCTGCGCACGACTTAGAGCGCGTTCGCTCTATGGTCCGAGCAATCCTTCCTGACGTTCTCGCGCGACACGCTGTGAGCTGATATCGTATCAATCCGGCGCTCACGCGTACGAAAACAGCAACAACGGGGGCCTGTCGCCGTTCACGGGGCCGGGATCCGCTGTCGCTCACGTGTTCTTTTCGACGGGAGTAGCCGATCATGTGAAGGAGGTACACGACGAGACGGAGCCGTGGCACATCACGCTGACGAGGCCCCCGTCGGATAAGCTGTATCTCCTTCAGACGCTGACGCACGAGATCGGCCACACTCTGAGTCTGAGGGAAGATTCGGTCATGTACGCGTATACGCCTTCGGAGGAAAGGCGATATCCGCTCAGACTGAGCGTAGAGGACATCATAAGCGTGCGAAATCTCTACGGATCGAGAGAGACGACGGCGACGACGATGACGACGACAGCTACGACGCCGCCGCCGACGACCACGAGAACGACCGCGACGACGCTCCTACCAGTACTGTGGATCTATGCGCCTTGAAGCGCATAGACGGAGCGTTAATCATGAATCATCGCTTGTACGTCGCGCGTAAAAGCAATATATGGCCTATCGATACGAAGGAGAGACGCTACGGAGCGCCCTTCTCGTTCGCCGACTACTTCCAGTTTCTCCCCCGCAATCTCACGTATCGGCCATGTATCAGAGACTTTCGGGCGATATCGCGATATTCGCCGGTGACTCCGTTTACCTCACCGATTCAAATTTTCAACTTAAAGCAGGATGGCCGAGATCCGTCGAATACGTCGAATTTCCGCGCAAGATTAAGATAAACGCTGCGATAAACACGCACGTTGGACGCAGCTACGTCATATACAATGACGATGATGATAAAATAGCCGAGATAAACGACTGCACCATGACCGCTACTAGGCACGGCGCTCTGTGGGATACGTTTTCTGGGATTACCGTCCGTGATAACGGCGGCCTCTCGCCACATCGATGGTAATCTCTATTTCTTGAAAAAACGCAAGTATTATGCGTACAGCGAATTCACCGATGCGATAATTTCGGCTGGTCCCTTCGATCTTCGCGTACTGGGAATAGAATGTCCCGCCGATGACATTCCCCATAGATTGAGCGAACTCGTCTCCAAGCTGTATTGTATGGAATACGCATCCTTCGAGAGATCGCGCGACGAGCGGGATCCGTTAGCGCACGGTGCAGTAGCCCACGTCCCGATAGCACACGAAAAATTGAACACAATTCCCGATAGCCCACGTCCCGATAGTCCACGTCTCGATAGCACATCAACCCAATAGCGCACCAAGTAAAACTTTGCAAAGATACACACACACACACGGGGGGGGTGCAGGGAGGGCCTTCGCCCCCCCTCCCGCACCCATTCCGTCCCCCTCGCTTCGTGTGCAAAGTTGGTGCGCTATCGGGTTGGTGTGCCATCGGGTTGGTGTGCTATCGGGACGTGAGCTATCGGGACATGGGCTATCGGGAATTGTGTTCAATTTTTCGTGTGCTATCGGGATGTAGGCTATCGCACCGTGCGCTAACGGGACCCTCCCTCGCGCGACGACGACGATAGTGATGACTAAGATCAGGAAATCCTGAAAACCTAACGTTAAGATTACATTAAGATTACATTTAACAAACCGTTTTCTAAACCGCTTCCGCTGTATTAATTAACGCGCATAATACATCGAGAAAAAAAGATATCGAAGCGGCGATTGAAATCGCGTATATAAGACGCGTCTCGATCGCTGCGCGCGACATTTCTCTCGATACTCGAGATTAACGCGCGTCCAAGTTTAAACGAGCGTCTTCGACGAATCTATCTCTCTTCGCGACGACCGACGTTAACGACGCCGCCGTGTTTCCGACGAGCATCGAATCCTTCTTCGCAAGATCATGTTCGCGAGACTCGGACAGGGGTATCGCAGAGTGTTCGGGGATCCATCCGCGACGCCTGCGACTTCGTCGGCGCCACCGATGACGACGAGCCCCTTCGTCGTCGCTCCGCCGCTCCCGCCTAACCGCCGAAACAACTAGCGGCTTCTGTCAAGGACGAAGATACCTTCCGCGATCGTTCCGACATCCCGCCCGTGATCAAAAAAGCTCGACTGTACACCGAGGACAAGTGAGGTACGACGCTTCGCGATAACGCGAGTTATTTCGCTCGAGCGCTCTCGGTTTCCGTTCCGCTTCGCGATAACGCGTCGACTTTTTTCTCATCTCGACAGGTGGACTAGAAATTGGCTGTTCAAATGCGAGATCAATTTCGCGTCCGAAAAACATCCGATTCGCATTGCGAAGACGATATCCTCTGACCAAAACGGCATACATCGACATCGCTGTAGTCGCGAGGCGCGAATCTCAAGTCGATGTCGTCCTAGAAGGCTGCCACGGAAAGGAGATATTTCTGACGCCCGACATGTGGAGAGATCTGCTCACTCTGGAGAGATCTGCTCACGCAACGACATACTGCCGTATTTCGAGAGCAACTCGGACGAGGCCGCGGCGCGCCCTCCGACGTCCATAATCCGAACCGTGACGCTTTGATTCGGCAAGATAAATCTCAAGACGTTGCGATTCGAGACGTCGAAAAATCGCATAGCTATGTCGCACTCCACCGTGAGGGCGTTGTTCACTCTCGAGCTATGCGTCAATCGTCGGGTCGTTGACCGGCGTATTCGAAGCTGTCGATGCCAAGTTATCGCGTTTCCTAGATATCGCGACGGAGACCGACCACCCCGGCGATATCCTGGATGCGATTCGTCGACACGAACACTTCAACGCGAACGATCTGATCGACTGCGAATTGCATGCTCTGCTTTTCGAACCTTATCACAATTTGTAAAACTACGCGCGAATCCGTCGTCTGCGCGCGACGAATAAATGTATCGCGATTATGATATCAATTTCGACTTATGTACTCACTGCGCTTGAATGAAACGAGACGGTAATTGCGATTACCGTATTATTCCCGCATATGTACGAACGCATGTAACTTTGTAATCTAATAAAAAATTCTTACACGTAATTCATTCATTCTCTCTCCTTGATTTACGTTACATTCGTCTCTCCTCGATACACGTCCGATTTCTCTCCTCGATCTACGACGAATATTTCCTTCGTCCTCGAAATACATCTAATTTATATCTCTTCCAGACTTACGTCGAATATATCTACTCTTTTATTAACGTCGACTTCATATCTATCTCTGTCTCGCGCGTCGACTTTATATCTATCTCTGTCTTGTGCGTCGAAACAACGCGAGCCGGCGGAAGCGCCCGCGGTCGCCTATCGCGCGCGTCCTCTCGGACGATCGTCGCCTAGCGCGCCGCGTCCAGAGACGCTCCCGACGCGCCGTATCCGCGGACGGGAGCATCCCGTTTGGACACGTAACGATTGGACACTGTACGATTGGACACGCACTCTGCACGATTGGACACTGCACGATTGGACACGTACTCTGCACGATTGGACACTGCACGATTGGACACGCACTCTGCACGATTGGACACAGACCCGATCGGACATAGACTCGATCGGACACAGTCCCGATCGGACACATGCTTTCGCCCTGTGCTTTTAATGCGAAACGAAGTCTATTATTGTTCGGTTCCACATGGGTTTGCAACTTTACACGC
>JAPIVC010000457.1:0-22500 GCA_030586385.1 Camponotus fellah | reverse complement strand
AAGTGGATCGAAGAGACGAGACGTCATAGAAACAGCGGTGCGTTTCGTGAATTGAGTCACCGTGATGTGACGCGTCGAGAATGAGAAGCATTCCGCGACAGGTTACCATTGGAGGCCGAGCATCGCATGAGTCTCGTGCGGCTGCCATTCGCGAGTTTCCCTTTGCATCCGGTGCTCAGTAGGAATATTGATCAAGAGAGCGGGATCATTCGACGACCATTTTCGCAGTGGAAAGCCGTCCGCCAAGCAGAGGTCGTTTAGCTGCTACTGCATTGCGAGTGCTTCTTCAATGGTATCCGCGCCCGTGAGTACGTCGTCCATATAGACATCGCGGCGGGTGATAGCAACACGGGGATATCTTTCCTCCTTATCACCGCAAGCTGTCGAAGCGTCCGCATAGCCAAGAATGGCGCACAGGCAAGTCCATAAGTCACCGTGTTTAGCCTGTATTCGCGAATCTCGCTTGTCTCATCGTAACGCTACAAAATTCATTGCAGGTCTCGATCATCAGGATGTATGAGAATCTGGCGATACATCTTTTCTACGTCTGTCGCTAGGACATAACGATGACGTCTCCATCGCAACAAAATGTCTGTGAAGCAAGTTCGACCCTACACGGAGACTTTGGTTTAGAGAAGCTCTTGATGGCACTTGATGAACCATTGAAGACTACGCGGAGCTTAGTTGAAGAGCTGACCTCGCGCATGACGCCGTGATGAGGTAGGTAACTGATCCTGTCTGAAGCCGCAGAGCCTGCTAGGCTTATGTGACCTAAATCCTCGTATTGTCTCATAAAGTCCTTGTACATCTGTTGCAGACGGAGTTCTCGGGCGAATCTTTTTTCTATACTTGAGAGAACCCGAAGGGCTGATCGCCGCGTCGCCGCAAGATTCGGCAGAGGCTCAACTGTCGGAAGACGGACCATATAGCGACCATTGGGCGTGCGAGAATGAGTCTGGCGGAAGAATTCGTCGCACTTCTGATCCTTCGGACTAGTAGATGATTTTTAAACGGGAGGTTCCTCCTGTTGCCAAAGTCGCCGGACGAGCTCTGACAGATCCTCCTCGGTGCGATTAAAGTAAGCGAGAGCGGGGCGAGAAACGGCTGGCGATTCGACCGGGCCGGAAAAAATCCATCCCAGCGACGTTCTCTGCGCTACTGGTTGATATTGCTCACCTTTACGAAGTTCTTTCTGTAAGATTGCCGCATACACGTCTGCGCCCAACAGGATATTCACAGGGTCCGCTAGTCAGAAAGTCCGGGTCAGCTAACTCCAATCCGTGGAGATGAGTCCACGAGTGTGAATCGGCCTTGATTCCACCGTCGTAGATAGTGAGGCAGGAAAATACTAGTGCAGAGACCGTCATCGTAGCTCCGCCTTTTAAAGGAGATAGCCTCAAGGCTACCTTTCCGCGGGCGCATCCGGTGTGCTTCGCCACCGATACCGAACACGACTATGGTTGTGGGCATTCGGGCGAGTCTCAGACGCTGCACCAACGTCTCGGAGACCAATGAGGCTTCAGCCTGATCCACCAGGGCTCGAGCGACGTGCGAGACTCCGAAACGGTCCTTGACGCGGACGCGGGCGGTTGCTAAAACGGCAGTAGTTTCCGGCGCGTACTGAGAAGCGTGAGAGGTTTTTGTAGTCGCGTGCTCGCGACACGCGTCGTGCAGCGTTCAGTGATGCTTCTCTCTGCATACTGAGCAGGCCTTCTTTGAAGTGCATTCGCAGGACTTATGCTTGCCCAGGCAGTTGAGACATAAGTTAGCGGTCTCAACATGCTGCTTTCTCTCCGCGGCGGTTTTTGACTTGTAATCGTCGCAAATCATGATGTAATGGTCATGTTGGCACACGGAACAACGACCGCGCTTGTTTTCCGTTTTCCGTGCGTGTTGCATGCGAGCGGATCGATTCGAGTTTCCGCCTGACTTTAAGGATGCTGATTCCGGCGTGGCTTTCGATGGTTGAAGAGCTTCTAAAGTTTGCAGCCTTTCGTCGAGAAAGACTCTTAATGTAGAGTATGACGGCGACTCTGTCATCCCTTTAATCGAATGCTCCCATTCTCGGCGCGACCGGGGATCGAGTCGTTCGATCACCGAGTGAACGAAATAATCCTCGCTACTTGTAATAGGACGCCCAATACTCTCCAGCGAACTTACAGTGTTGATTATCCCATGCAATAATTTGCGTAATTCAGAAGCGGACTCACCCTTCAATGATGGCAGAGACGAAAAACGAGTAAGATACGAATGAACTAGGAGCCGCTTGTTCTCGTAGTGCCGAGTGAGCTCCGTCCATGCTCGAAGTTCTCGCCTGTGACTGCCAGGTCCCCTATTAACAACGCTACTTCTCCTTTCAAGCACGTCAAATAATGAAGTTTCTTGACCTAGATGGCAGCGTCTTGGCCTATGATAGAGTTGAAAAGATCTCGGAAGGAGGGCCAGTCCTGGTAGAGCCCAGAAAACGGCGGCAGCTGAATACGAGACAATGTAGTCCGGTGCGTAGGCGATGATGCGGGCGCCTCCACAGCAGCGACAGCAGGCGCGACATCCGTTTCAAGGAGGACATAAGATGGTCTGTAACTTTAAAATGCGGGTTTTTTTCCAATAGATAGCGCACAAAGCCAATAGATGCTGGCGCCATAACCAATATGTCATTTTGTAGCTATGACAACAAGCTTCAAAACGTCATATTTGTTTAAACGTTTAAGAATTAGTAGCATATTTTTTTTCGGTGGTAAACATGTCGAGTTTTGAGCCAAACAAAGAGCATTTGCGGCACATGCTGATTTTCTTATTCAATCAGAAGAAAAAAGCAGCGGAAGCACATCGAATACTTGTGAAAACATACGGTGCAGATATTCTATCTGTCGACACTTGCGAACGGTGGTTTAAACGATTCAAAAGTGGTGATTTCGATGTCAGTGACAAAGAACGTGAAAATCGACCGAAAAAGTTTGAAGAGCTGCTGAAACCTGACGAAACAGTTAATACGGATCGCTACCGACAACAAATTGATTAATTTGAATCATGCGTTGATCGAAAAACGACCAGAATGGGCTCGAAGGCATGGGAAGGTGATTTTGTTGCATGACAACGCACTCAGTCACACAGCAAAACTAGTCAAGGACACTCTGGCAGCACTTGGATGGGAAATATTACCCCGCCGTACTCACCAGACCTTGCTCCTTCCGACTACTACCTGTTTTCATCCATGAGACACGCACTTGCCGAGCAGCATTTCCATTCTTATGAAGACGTCCAAAAATGACTCGACGACTGGTTTGGCTCACGCGACTTTCAATTCTTTTGGAATGGCATCCATAATTTGCCTACTAGATGGCAAAAATGTGTAGAAAGCGAGGGCCGATACTTTGAATAAAATATATTTTTCCATTTTTTCTAAATTATTGTGTATTTTTATTGAAAAAACCCGCATTTTAAAGTTACAGACCCCTATGTCCCCCTTGAAACCGTACAACTTTTATCTGAAACATTTTTTTCAAAAACATTTAGTTTTCCAAAGAAATGCTTGATACGGGCGCGCTGATGCACCATGTATACTTGAAGTATACACTCTAAATATTTCTGTTTAGGCTGGAATTGACTAAATATTACTTCCAAGGTTATAAAGAAGTGATTCCAGCTATTTTGGTCCAATTTTGAAGGGCCGAAAACCGGCCTTAGGGACCCTTCTTCTTTCGCTTCCAGAATGCACATGCAAATCATATCTGATATAAACCATTTTTTGAACAGTAATCAGCACACAAATTAAGATCGCTTATCCAATTTTTTTTGAATAACCAACATACAAATTAAATCGACTCTAGATTTTTTTTTAATAATCAGCACACGAATTAAATCGTCTCTGGAATACTTTTCGAATAGCCAGCATCAGAATTAAATCACCTTTGGGTTTTTTTTAAACTAGCCCACGAATTAGATCGCCTCTGAATTTTTTTTAATTATCAGCTCACGAATAGATCACCTCTAAAATAAATATTTTAATAACCAGAGCGCACATGCAAACCGCATCTGATAAAATATATAATCTGTACGTGTATCAAGCGACACGGTAGCATCGCGACGCCAACTACATAAAAAACAGGTCCAAATATTGAGTTCCAAGCATTGAGTGAGAGTCACTGTTCTCGACGCGACGCTACCAAGTATCTTATCCGGAATTTCGCGTCAAGTAAACTTTCGGTTAAGATATTTAATAAACTAAAGCCATAATCAAAAATCTAACGACACTTTTATGATATAATATGAGTACAAGCTTTCGATTGCGACTTGTTTGAATAAAATCGCAGTCAATCCTGAGAAATGATCGAATATCAGAATTGTGACATTTTCGTTTTTTTCCTCCTTTTCCTTTTCCTCCAGACTCACGTACATATGCTCGCACGCAAAGCGATTTTGTCCCTCAAGCGGCGTTCACATCGCTGCGTATACGATTATTGCTTCGATATGTACAATGCTTTAAGAGACAAAATCATATGTGTGCATGTGTGTAAATACGTGTGATATGTATACGTATGTGTGTATGTACATATGAATGAAAGATAAATTTATATTAGAGTATAGTGCGGAATAGTGTAACAAGGAAGAGAAGTGACATTAAGAGTTATTATCAAGCGACGCGGTAGCGTCAATACATTTATTATAAATTATAAATTATATAATAAAAACAGATGATTTGTGTGTGACACTGAACAATCAAGTAGATTGTGAATTTTGCAATATTTATCATAAGGTAAATATTAAAAAATTTTTTTCATTGTTATATATTATTCTTGATAAAATCATTTTGTGGAAAATCTAGAAAAGAACAGGATGAAACTCTTTTCCATCTTTAAGTGATACTGAAAATAAACTTTCTTGAAAGAGATTGAGAGAATACTATAAATTTATATTTAATATCCAATTATCAATCTATAATAAGGGCTATCGCACAAACTTTTTCATAACATGTTTTATTATATAAAGTATTGATCGCAACTTAGATTCATAATTTTAAATTTTAATCAACACTAAAGAAAATTGTAAAGTATTAAGAATTTGATATAATGTATAAACTTTAAGTATTGACTAAAATTTAAAGTTACGTACAAGTCAAAGTTTATGGTCAGTATTTAATATAATGTGTGGAGGAAAGACTTGTGCGATGGCCTATAGAATCTGGTAATCAAATGATATAAATATCTTTAATATATCGCTTCAATACTTTCCAGGAAGTTTATTTTTACTGTTTTAAAAATTTAAAAATATCTAAATTTAATTATCAAACTGTAAGGGCTATTGCATAAACTTTTTCATAATATTAAGTACTGATTACATAGACATTTATTATATTTGTTTGCGTAGACACAAATATAGTTACGCAGAAATATTCCCTATATGTATAATGATAATTATATATATGTATATGTGTGTGTGTGTGTGTGTGTGTGTGTTGTGTGTGTGTGTGTGTGTGTGTGTGTGTGTGTGTGTGTATAGCCAAGCGAAGCATTACGTTTGCGTATATTTCCTGCCAGGACCCTTTTTGGTCCACAGGATTCATCGTCAGCAGAGCCGAATTCCACAGCAATAGCTGGAAGGCTACTCGTCTTGTCGGCGCCTCCGCTGATTTCTACGACTACCTCACTAACCTGGGTGATCGAGGTGAGGTGAGCGGCCGTGAAATTCGGCTCTGCTGACGATGAATCTTGAGACCAAAAAGAGTCCTGGCAGGAAATATACGCAAGCGTAATGCTTCGCTTTACGGAGGCTCTATCAAAAGAGTTTTGGCGTAGCTGCGATTCGAGTATTCTCTAGCCTTGTTGAGCCGTGATTCGATTTTCCTTTGCGGCGCCCGGTCTTATATACCCGATCTGCCGGGCTTCACTTGCGAAAAGGTTCGCCTTCGTTGCCATCTGTCGGCCGGCCTGTGATTCCGTTCGGAGAAGTCCCTTTAACGCTCGTGATCCGTGAGCGTATAGTGCGCGCGGGCTGCCGTGCAGTTGGTGTCCTGTGCACTCGGCCGTAGCGTTTTTATGGTTTATGGCAAAACGCCACAGAACCTCCCTGATTGTATTAAGGTCCTCTTTATTTTGGTGCGAATCGGACTGGTTGTCACACCGCGCGTCCGGATTTTGTAGTTGTTTCCTTGTTCTTTTCTTTGGACGGCTCTGTCTAATTTGTTGGCTCTTTGTTGATTATGTATGCGGGTTTTAATCGGTCCACTGAGATATTGACGGTTTTTTCTTTGATTTTCAGCCGGAAGGTTTTGTCTCCTCTGCTGATTACTTCGTACGGCTCATCGTATGGTGGATGGAGTGTTCTTGAAGGCATTGTGTTTTACAAACACATATGATGTGATACTCATATCTTTGAATACGAATGTTGTCTTATGTCCGTGGCGTTTGACTGTTGGTCGAAGTTGTTCCATTGCTTTCCTTAATTGTAGAGAAACTCGTATTCTGATTCCTGCCTTCGTGGTTTCTGGTCGCTAAGAAACTGTCCGGGTAGTCGGATGGATTCTCCATATATCATTTCTGCTGGTGTGGATCTGATGTCCTCTTTCCATACTGTTCTGATTCCAAGCAAGATGATGGGTAGGACTTTGGTCCATGCTTCGATTTGATGTGCTCTAATTGCTATTTTTAGTTGTCGGTGAAATCGCTCCACCATGCCATTCGGTCTACGAAACGCGGCACTTTTCAGAGGTTCATAAACGAAGTACTTCACAAGCTGCTATGCATATATAGACGATATATTGGTGGCATCAACCTCGGAAAAACAACACAAAATACACTTGAGACAGTTATTTACAAAACTGAACAAGTATGGAATTAAAATTAACCCAGCAAAGTGTGGGACAAAAAGAGGTGCAATTCCTACGCTACCTGGTATCGACGGAAGGAACTCAGCCATTACCGAACAAAGTGGAGGCTATAAAAAAATTCCCAAAACCAGACACCGCTAAACAATTAAGACAGTTCCTAGGTACCATTAATTTTTACAGACGATTCATACCAAGAGCAGCAAAAGACCAGGCAGCCCTGAATGACGCATTAAAAGGGCCAAAACGACAGAAAACACCAATCACATGAACCAAGACGATGGACGAAGCCTTCGAGAAAAGCAAGGAAGGGTTAGCAAAAGCAACACTCCTGACGCACCCCGATCCTGCAGCACAATTAGCCTAACCTAACCTAACTAACCTAACCTAACCTAACCACCAATGCATCAGCAACAGCAGTAGGAGCAGTCATCCAGCAGCTTACACAAGAGAAATGGCAACCGTTAGCCTTCCTTAGTAAAAAACTCAACAACGCAAATGAACAGCCCGTACGACCGAGAGCTCCTAGCGGTGTATTTGGCAATTAAACAATACAGACACATGCTGGAGGGACGAGCGTTCACAGTATATATAGATCATAAGCCACTCATATACGCATTCAGGCAGGACCCGACGCACAGTTCACCACGGCAAGTTAGGCATCTAGAGTACATCAGCCAGTTCACCACCGACATCCAACATAGAAGGAAAAAGCAACGTCGTGGCCGACGCATTATCACGAGTAGAGACCGTGCAACAAGCAATAGATCTGGAAACATTGGCACAACAATAACAAGCAGATCAGGAACTACAAGAGCTACAACGAGATCCAGGGAAGCTGAAGTTGACGAACATACAGATCCCGGGATCAACACAGAAAATACTGTGCGATACAAGCACTCCGTTACCACGACCCTATGTGCCAGCAAGCACGAGGAAGCAAGTCTTCCAGTCGGTACACGGACTAGCACATCCCGGCACCAAAGCAAGCGCTAAGCTCATAGGACAACGCTTCGTGTAGCCAGATATACAGCGAGACTGCATGCAATGGGCCCGAGCGTGCATTCCGTGCCAGAAGGCTAAGGTAACATGGCACAACATTACACCTACAGGAAGCTTCATACACCCCATGCAACGATTTCAGCACATTCACGCAGACATCGTAGGACTACTCCCCACCCACACCCCACACACACACACACACACACACACACACACACACACACACACACACACACACACACACACACACACACACACACACACACACACACACATAGTGTGTGTGTGCAGAAATTTATATATTTGATTTCGCAACTATAATTATAGTTACATAGACATTTATTACATTTGTAAGAGCGCTCCTAATGTTAACTAAATGATGGTAAACTAATTGACAGACGTTTATTAATAAACTGTGTATAAGACAAAATCGCACTCTATCGCTCCGCTATTATTCTCTCGCTTGGTTCGCACTTTTCGCCTCTATATTCGCTCGCTTTCGTCTGACGATGTGTATCCTCTCTCAATATATACACATATCCCTACTTTTGGTTATAGAAACTTCTAGAATTACATCTATATTTGAACATCGTCCCTTATAATCTTTACAGCTTCGGCCATTCTGATCAATTAGTTCGTCCCGAACTAAAATTTGTTCTATACATCACAAAATAAATCTCTGCGTTAGTCTTATCCTCTATATATATATATATAATACTATCTACATTATAATTTTTTACAAATTTAATTAATTAGTATTATCCGGTACTATATCCTTTGAAACTCGAATCCATGGTTTAATTTTGTCGGCAGATAAAATAGTATTATAAGACTTCTGAGTCAAATTATATCCAGGAATATCAGTAAGAACAAATCGGTTTTTCTTTAATATTTTTTTGATTTGATACGGCCCTTTAAACTTGGATATTAATTTCGAATTTACGCCTGGCTTTTGCTGTAGAACTTTAATTAAAACAAAATCTCCTTCCGCATATTTTGTCGGTTTCTCGACGCTGATCGTATTTAATTTTATTATATTCTTGCACAGCTCTATGCGCTAACTGTGCCGCGTCTCTTATCTGTTTACACTCCTGTTCGATATTACGATTTATCGCAGTCAAATTCTCAATTAGTTTACATAGGTCCTTATCGTTTTTGTGTTTTTGCTCATAACCGAATAACAATTTACTAGTAGTGTTTATAGACTTATGCAGAGTGTTGTTTAGAACGAATTGCGCTTTTCCTAATTTTGCCTTCTAACTAGCCGGTTCTTCGCATATTTTCGCTAAGATGGATTTCAGAAATATTTACACGTTCCACCTGTCCATTCGCCCAAGGGAACGCTACCGCAGTCATATTATGTGTAATTTCATTTTCTTTGACAAAATTTTCGAAGTTCTTAGATGTAAACGCTGTTCCCCGATCGCTAATCAATTTTTTGGGGAAACCAATATAAATTGAAAAGAGACGTCAATTTTTATAGCTTCGTCTGAAGCCGTCGTTTTACAAGGATATAACCAAACATATTTTGTGTAACCATCTACAACAACTAATATATGTCTAAACTTATCTGCAGTTTCTTCCAAAGGTCCGAAAAAGTTAATATGCAGATTATACATCGAAGTAGTATCTCTGTCAAAAATTTCCATTTCTCCCTCAGTTTTACCCGCATTAATAGAATAGCTCAAACATTGAACACAATTTTCTATATATTGTCGGACACAACCTTTAAGACAAGAAAACCAGAAATGTTCGGTTACACCATACACAATTTTATCTGTACCAACGTGACCCATCTCGTCATGATAAATACGAATGACACTATTAATCACATATTTTCCGGCACAACAAACAACTGTTTATCATGATAATTTTGAAAAACCAAACCATTAATTAAACTAAAATACTTATTTTCTTTAGTTTCTAAATCAATTGCAATTTCTTTAAGTTTTGAATCCATTAACTGCTTGTACATTAATTCATTTTCTACTGAAATTAATCATCGTTAACCATCATTATATTTCTGCTAAAACAATCCACATGAAGCATTCTTTTAGAAGTGCGATGTACTAATTCAAATTGATAATTTTGGAGAATCAGACTCCAACGAGCAATACGCGGATTAATATTTATTTTTTTCATAGTCAAAACGAAAGAATTGCAATCGGTCACCTACTTTAAATTGAATTCTCTATAGATATACGTAAAATCGCCGCTCTAACAATCGCCAATGTTTCCAATTCGAAACTATGGTAATTCTTTTCCGCATCGGTAGTAGCCTTACTAAAGTACGCTATAGGTCCATAATAATTATCAGCCTATCTTTGCAGCAATATCGCTCCGAAACCATGACTGCTCGCGTCGGTATGCAATTCTGTTAACATTGTCGGATTATAAATACACAATACTGGGAGAGAAGATAACTCTTTCTTCAAATTCGCAAATGACTCCTTACACTTGTCATCAAAATTATAAGTAGCATCTTTCTTCAATAATGCATGCAATGGTTTAGTTTTTAACGCATAATTTTGTATAAATTTACGAAAATAATTACTTAAGCCCAAAAAACTTTGCAGTTCTTTAGCATTCCCTGGCAAAGGGTAATCGAGTATTGCCTGTACATGTCGCTTACACAAAATGATACCCCTCCCGTCACTAAATAATCTAAGTATTCAATTTCCGATCTTAAAAACAAACATTTTGACAAATTAAGCTCAAGATTATATGTTTTAAGAATAATTAATACTTCCTTTAAAATCAGAAGATCTTCTTGTACATTCTCAGTTGCTATTAATAAATCGTCCATATAGATTAATATTTTATTACGAATTAAATCTTTAAAAATAAGAATACGCTTCTGAAATTCAGCTGGCACTTCAGAAAAACCAAAAGATAATTTCAAAAATTCATATTGACCCGATGGAATAGCAAAAGAAAAATATTTAGTATCCTCAGAATGTATTGATATTTGATGAAATCCATCTTTTAAATCTAATTTCGTGAATACTGTTTTACCATACAATATATCTAATTGATCCTCAATGATCAGAAACGGATACTTTTGTGCATGTATACGCTGATTAAGTGGACCCAGATCTACATACATTCTTTTCTTCCCATTACGCTTTGGTACAAGAATCACTCGTGCACAGTACGGAGAAACGCTATGTTTAATTATTTTCCATTTTAGCAAATCATTAATGATTTCTTCTAACTCATTTTTTTCTAATATAGACATTCTTCTAGGAGCATAACGAAAAATGGAGTTATCTTTTAAGTGAACTCTAGCGCAATAATCATCTTTTACAGGCACTGTTTCTAATTTTTCTATTTCCCGAAATATTTGCAAGAGATCTTTATGATTTGACCAAGATATATTGTCAATATCCTCAATTATATTATATTTATTTTGCTCTTCTGCCACATCAATAGCGAAAATTTCATGTACTACATTATTTTTAATTGGTTTTTTATTTTTCAAATAATATTTATCGTCTTCATATATTAGTTTTATTCCTGATTCGTTAAAAAATTCTCTACCTAATAAAAAATTATATCTCATAGCCTTATCGTCTACTACTCAGTAGTGTAATGTCAAAACGAGTTTTATTATTTTCTTTAATCATTATTTGACTGTCTATTTTACCTAAAACCGTTATCATTTAGTCATTAATTCCTTTTAATTTTATGCTACATTTACCTTATATAAATCTTTAGAAGAAAAATATTTTATTTCTATTTTACCTAAAACCGTTATCATTTAATCGTTAACTCCTTTTAATTTTATGCTACATTCATCTTTATATAAATCTTTAGAAGAAAAATATTTTAAATACACAGAATAACGAAAAATATTTATTGCCTGTGTTGTGCCCGAACCGTAGAGGATGGGCTTTTCGGGATTATACGCCCAAAGGATTGGAATCCACGCAACAAATAAGACACTCTGTACTAGTTAGTAAAGGAATGTATTTCGGTCGTTCTTCGTACACTGTTCCTATGCTACTTTCAATTATCTTTTACGCGTTAGCGGTATTTTATAATAGCTTAATATATTAATCGCGACTCGTTGATCCGATAATTCGACAAGTTCACTCAAATGACAATTCGACAATTTTATCAAACGATAGTCCGCCGTGATGATCTCGCGATCGGTTTATATATCGTTTAATTTGGCGGAAGGAGGATGAGGTGTCCCTGAGTCGGAGCGCGGTTCGTGTTCCGTGTTGGATTTCATTATGCTTAATCAGCTTTGGCCGTGACTTACTTTCTTTTCGTCACGTTTTATTTCTATATTTTAATATCTCTTATGTAATTCTTAATTTATTGTCTTTTGCTGTTCTTGCTTACTTCAGCTTATTTCAAAGTTTGCTTATTTAACTTTAATTAAATTATTATTTCGTCGGGTTACGACATCCTTCCCCCTTTGGAGAAAAAAATTTACTACGGTAAATTTTCTTTATCTATCTTACAATATTCTTATTTTACATTTGCTTATATCTATTTTATTTAATATAATATAATAAGGAGGCGTCTCCACGCCAGGGTTTTGGCCGAGGTCGTGGTCGTGGGTAGTCGGCTTAAGGTAGGATTTATTTTTACGTTTATTATTTTTATTTTCCTTCTTTACACGTCTTTATTTTATAAAATTTCTACTGTTCGATAAAATTTTTAATCGATTCACGTGTACGCGTATCGTTCTTCTTCCCATTTTAATCGTGTAGTTCACATCAGAATTTTTCTCGGTGACTACGTAGGGTCCGATCCATAGGAAGTCTAATTTTCTTGATCGTCCTCAACGAATTGTTTCGTCGTGTAAGAGGACTTTTTCTCCTACCTTGAAGTCCGTTTTACGTGTCTTCCTGTCGTAGTTTCCTTTTGCTTTTTCCTTTTCTTTTTTGAGGTGTTCTTTCGCGAGTTGATTGCTTGCTCTCAATCTTTCTTTTAATTCTTGTACATAATCGTTATAATTATATGTTAGTTTCGGTGGTCTTGTTAATGCTGTCGGGATTTCAGCTTGGTGTACACTAATTCAAAGGGTGTAAATCCTGTAGCAGTATGCGGTGTCGTATTATACAGGGTGTCATAAAAGTACCGGAACAGCAAAATAACTCGAAAAATATGAGTCCTAGAAAAAATGTCAAGTACTGGGCTTTTATGACTTTTTCCTGGCTATCTGACGGTGACCTTGGATTTGATCTTGACAATGACCTTGAAGATCATTTCAAGGTCAGGTCTATTTTTTTAAATTGGACCCCATACTTTTGACCCCAGAAATGAAAAGAGCGGAAAATTTTACGTTCGGATATGACCTTGAACACTGCCAAATTTGACCTCTGAAGGTCACATAAAGGACAAACGCTTGTTTTAGGCTGAAAACGCGAATGTCTTCGAAAATGTACCTGCTAGGGAGCAATGTTACGCATAAGGATTGTAGAGGTCAACGAGGGACATTCAGCCGTGACCTTGCCCTTATTCTCAAGGTGTCAATCAAAAATTCTCAAACCCGACCACTGAAGGCAAGGTGTCTCAAACCCGACCACTGAAGGCAAGGTGTCTCAAACCCGACCACTGAAGGCAAGGTGTCTCAAACCCGACCACTGAAGGCAAGGTGTCTCAAACCCGACCACTGAAGGCAAGGTGTCTCAAATCCGACCATTGAAGGCAAGGTGTCTCAAACCCGACCACTGAAGGCAAGGTGTCTCAAACTCGACCACTGAAGGCAAGGTTCAGTTAGTCTCGGCCACCGAAGGCAAGACATCTTGTAACTCGGCCTGAGATTACAAGAGATGTTCAAAATGTTCCCCATTGACCGTTTGACAGTGTGCTAAGCGGACGTAAAAATTGTCAATCGCACTCCTTATCATTTCTGGGTATTGCAGCACATTCGTCTATGATCCGTTGTTGAAGCTCATCCAGGTTACGAGGTTTAGTGAAATAAACTTTATTTTTTATGTAGCCCCAAAGAAAGAAATCAAGTGGTGCAATGTCGGGCGATCTCGGTGGCCATTCGATTGTTCCTCTTCTACCTATCCATCGATTAGGGAAAGTATCGTTCAAATAGTTTCGAACAATGCGTCCATAATGTGGCGGTGCCCCCATCTTGCTGGAACCAAACATCACCAAAATTATCACCAACAATCTCCTGAATTGATGGAACAATTTGGTCTGTTAGAAGCTGCAGATAGGTTTCTGCGTTTAAATTCCCATTTATAAAAAAGGCCCAACCACTTGATTATCATAAAGACCTGCCCAAACATTCAATTTTTGAGGTCGCTGCGTATGTACTTCAAGCATCCAATGAGGATTTTCGTTGCTCCAATATCTAAAATTATGATGGTTTATCTTACCATTAATTTCAAAAGACGCTTCGTCTGAAAAAAGATATGCAAAAAAGTTCGGTTGTTGATCAATTCTTTGCATCATAACTTCTGAAAATTGCACCCTGCGGTCAAAATCATCCTCATTCAACTCTTGGTGGAGATGAATTTTGTAGGGGTGGAACTTAATGGTCTTTAGATTTTTGGAAACTGAAAATCTACTCATTTGAAACTGTTGAGATGCTTTTCTAATTGACAATCTGGGATTTTCAACAAATGATTGAGCTACTTCAAATTGCCGCTCTTCTGTCGTTTGGGACTGTGACCTCCCAGATTTGTGGCGGTTTTTATTAGTCCCAGTTTCTACAAATCGTCTGATGGTGCGAGATACAGTCGATATTGAAATACCTTCGCCTTCATTACGAAAGGTTTCATTGAACAGCAATCTCACTTCACTGTATGACCTTTGTCTATCCCCCACTCCTCTCATCATCAATAGCGAAATTCTCTCATGCTCTGTAAGATGAGCCATTTGGAATTGAAAACAAAATTGCAAAAATTTGATATAAAAAATGCGGTTTCTTTACCTTTAAATAAAAATAATAATGTACCATTGATCGTTAATAATAATGTGATAATAATTCAAAACGGGTGAAATCAAAACTTGTTAAATCGATGAAAATTCAAAAACAATTTATTATCTGTTCGACACTGATAGAATCGAGACAAATAAAAACCTTGAAGCGTACACTTTATCGACGGCGAATAAATTTTTCGGATACTGATTCTGGGATTTTTGAGCTCGCTAAAACCGAATCCGACGTCGGATTTTGCAAATTCAAGATGACCGATTCAAGATGACGGCCGATATTTAAGAATAACAAAAATTGGATCTCGTTTAAGGAATTTTTGGAAGTCGTTTCTGAAATCGAATCCGACGTTGGATTTTACAAATTCAAGATAACAGATCCAAGATGACGCCCGATATTGAGGAATTACCAAAAATCGGAGTGTGACCTCGTACGTAAAATCTCACTCTTCACATTATCGGGATCAAAATGTGTTTCCAGTCTTAAAAAAATGATTTGACCTTGATATGACTGACACATAATCTTAAGAACAAGGGCAAGGTTGAAAACATCATATCCGAACGTAAAATTTTTCAATCTTGACACTTTTAGGTCAAAAGTATGGATTTTCAGTCCTAAAAACAGTCCGGTTTGACCTTAATAATAATCTTAACTCATGACTTTGAGAATAAGGGCAAGGTCACGGCTGAATGTCCCTCGTTGACCTCTACAATCCTTATGCGTAACATTGCTCCCTAGCAGGTGCATTTTCGAAGACATTCGCGTTTTCAGCCTAAAACAAGCGTTTGACCTTTATGTGACCTTCAGAGGTCAAATTTGGCAGTATTCAAGGTCATATCCGAACGTAAAATTTTCCGCTCTTTTCATTTCTGGGGTCAAAAGTATGGGGTCCCATTTAAAAAAATAAAATAGACCTGACCTTGAAATGATCTTCAAGGTCATTGTCAAGGTCAAATCCAAGGTCACCGTCAGATAGCCAGGAAAAAGTCATAAAAGCCGAGTACTTGACATTTTTTCTAGGACTCATATTTTTCGAGTTATTTTGCTGTTCCGGTACTTTTATGACACCCTGTATGTAAACATCGCGAACGGTATCCATTCGTCCCAGTTCGTTTGATCTTCATTTATATAGTGTCGTAGATATTCGGCTAATGTTCTGTGCGATCGTTCTAATGCGCCGTTGCTTTCTGGATGATAAGCAGTTGTTTGAATTTTATTTATTTTCAATAATTTGCACGTATTTTTAAATATTTCGCTAAGGAAATTTGTTCCCTGATCTGTTAGAATTTTTTCGGGTATTCCGTGTTCCAGTATAATTTTTGTAACAAATTCCTTGCTAATAGTATTTGCTTCTTGATTCGGAATCGGAATAGCTTTACTAAATTTAGTTAAATTGTCTTGGAAAGTTAATAAATATTTATTTCCGTTAGTAGTGATTGTTAACGGTCCGACTATGTCTAATGTGCATTTTTCAAAGGGTTTATTAGGCGTGTCCGTGATTATTACCGATACTTTATTTTTTCGCGATAATTTATTTTTCTAGCAGGATTCGCATTTTGCTATGTATCGTTCGACATCCTAGGCCTTTCCAGTTATGTTGGAGTCGAATTCTCTTTATTGTCCGCTCAACTCCTTGATGTCCTCCTATAGGTGCATCATGATATTCGGCTAGAATTTGTTTTTTCTCCTCTTCGGTATATGTTTTTGCTGATTCTTCTTCTTCTTCTTCTTCTATGTTTAGAATTTCAGCATTTTTATCTGCGGGTCCCGGTATCGCGTTGCGACTTAGTGCGTCGGCGTTCGCGTTTGCTCGTCCGGCCTTATGTATGATTTCGTAGTCATACTCTTCTAGTTTTAATCGCCATCGGATTAATCTTGATCCGGGGTCGTTCACATTAAATAACCATATCAGCGGTTTGTGGTCAGTTATTATTTTGAATTTTGTTCCATAAACATATGGTCTGAAATGCTTTACTACCCAAACAATAGCTAATAGTTCCTTTTCAGTTGTATTATAATTTTGTTCCGCTTTTGTCAGCACTCTGCTAGCGTAAGCAATTGGTCGGTCGTTGCCTATCTCTCCTTGTGGACATCACTGCTCCGATCAAGTCGGAGGCATCAGTGGTCACAATAAATTGCTCAGTGAAGTCAGGATATCTTAGCACTGGTGCAGTCATTATTTTTAATGTTTCGAATGCTGCTTGCTGCTCCGTTGTCCACTCAAATTTCTCTGTCTTTTTTGTTAACTTTGTGAGTGACTTAGCGATTTGTGAAAAATTTTCGATAAATTTTCTATAATATCCTGGGAGTCCTGTAAAGGATTGAATATCCTTGATTTTTTTCGGCATCGGAAATTCTTTTATTGCGGTTAACTTTGATGGGTCAGGTGATATTCCATTTTCTGAAATTATATGTCCCAGATAAATCACTTCCTTGCGCAAAAATTCACATTTATCGGGTTGCAACTTTAGATTAGCTTTTCGTAGTTTTTGTAATATTTCTTTAAGTCTTTTATTATGCTCTTCTAAGCTTGATCCGTAGATTACAATATCGTTGAGATATACTAGGCATCTAAGTCCTTGTATTGCTCTTAAGACGGAATTCATCAATCTTTGAAATGTTGCTGGTGCATTCTTTAATCCGAACGGCATTCGATTGAATTCGTAATGACCGTAGGGTGAAAAAGCTGTTTTATTTTTATCTCTCTCAGCCATTAGGATTTGGTGATATCCTGATGCTAAATCTAGCGTGGTGAAATATTTTGCATTTCCCAGTTGATCTAGGATGTCTGTTATATTAGGCAGTGGGAATGAATCGCCTATTGTTAAATCGTTTAGCTTCCGAAAATCTATGAGTACTCGGAGCTTCGGTTTTCCAGATGCGTCTGTTTTCTTTGGTACCACTAATAATGGTGCATTTCACTGGCTTGTGCTAGTCCGAATGATTTTGTTTCTTAATATCTCATTTATTTGTTGATTGATTTCTGTCTTATGCTTTTCTGGCAAACGATACGGTTTCACGTTCACCGGAGCTGTGTCGGCACGCGTGTTTATCTCGTGCTCTACAGTCGCGGTGCATGTCAGTGGTTCTCCTTCTAAGTGGAATATATCGTTAAATTCTTTGCAGATTTTTAAGAGTGTCTGCCTCTTTTCTGTATTTAAATGTTGCGTTCGCAGTAATTGTCAGATTTTTTGTTTACGGGGAACGGTATGCTTAATTTCTCTCCTTGATATTACGTTTACTTCCTCCGTATTTTCCTCCATGTCCTCCAGTGACTATCGGAGTGGGTATTTTAATTTCGTTATCCGTTATATTTATCATGCTCACAGGGCATGAAAAATTTTTTGAGTCCACCAGACAGCTTCCGATATAAACTTCTGGTGTTGTTTCTTCAGCTCGGACTATCCCTATTCGATTGTGATTGGCTGCGGCTCGTACGATTGTTTCGCTATGTGGTTTCAACTTAATTTTATTGCATGGATGTAATTTTAATGTGCTATCCTTTATTGTTATTTGGTTTTTCTTATAGTCACATTTTACCGTTTGTTTTTTCAGGAAATCTAATCCTAAGATTCCTTCGTGTTCTACCACTACATCGTCTTTTATTATATAAAAAGCGTGTTTAATTTTATGTTTATTAATTTTAATCGTAGCGTACATTTTTCCAAGTGTACTATACTTTATGTCCGCTTATTCCGGTGAGTGCGATTTTCTCCTCGTATATCAGAGCGCTATCTTTTAGATTTTTTAATTTAATTAAAGAAATAGTTGATCCGGAATCGTATAACATATTGATTTTTTCGCCTTTTACTTCGCAAATTAGCAATGTTATTTGTAGTAATTCATCGTTTGCCAGGTATATCTTTAATATGCGTTATCCGATACTCTAAGGCGGGTAACAGTTGTTTCCTTTTCGCTTCTTCCGGCTCTTCTTCGCTATTGCTGATAGAGTCGGCGCTCTTTTCCCGTTGTCTATACGGAGTCTTTTGCTCTTGCATGTATTCTTGGCGGTTATTTTTATTAAACGGTTTAGAGTTATTATTATTAGCGTTATTTGTTTTGGAGCGTCCGTTCAAATTCCAATATTCTTCACGGGTGTGTCCGGTCTTTTTGCAATGTTTACAAAATTTACTTAAAGTGTTTACTCACGGATTTCTTCCTGGTTTTGGTAACATAAGTTTGCCACTTCTGCAATCACGTCCGTAATGTCCAGTTTTTCCGCATTTATAACAGTGGATAATTGTATCGCGATTTGGTTGCGTGTGTTTAACGTCGTTTTTATTTTTAGAGAGGCTGTGTGCTCGGCCTACTGTCGGTCCGATCAATTTCTCTTCTGCGCTCACGCCGTTTATTGCTTCTTGAAGCGTGATATATCTTTGCGCACGCACGAGAATTTTTAATTCATCTCGTAATCCAATTTGATAATTTATTAACGCTTGCTTTTTGATTGTTTCCTGAATCGCTTTTTTGAAGGAGGGTGAGCGTTCTTCCCCTTCCACCATGGATTCATATAGTCTCATGGCTAATTTATCGACGCGTTGCCCGAAAGCGTAAGCGGTTTCATTCGATTTCTGCTTTAAAGAATTAAACTCTATTTGTAAATGTGTCGTGCTCTGTTTTGCCTGATAGCAAGTTTCCGAGTTGCTGTTTTAGTTCCTCGAACGTTTGTATGTCTCGTGTCTCGAAATCTTGCATAGCTTTGCCTTTTAATTTGGTATAAAGTATTACCTGCATTAACGATTCTTCGTCTGTGGGATTTATGTTCTGTACCGCGTATGTACAAGCATTTAAGAATTCTTGGAGTTTATGGCGGGAAGTTCCATCGAATTCTGGAATCATTACTCGCGCTTCCTTCAACGGTAAATAATGCGGCGCAGTGCTACGCCTATGTCTTATATCTCGCTCTGCGACCGTACGTTATATCGAGGGGGACATCGTCTGGATTTGCTCGTGCTTCATTGCTATTTCCTCGATTAGTACGCAAGGTGTGCACTTGTTCGCGTAAATTTCTTACTTCTCCTTGTATTTCGCGAATAGTATGTATGAGTTCGGCTAACAAGGTATTGCTCGTACCTTCGGCCGGGTGACCTGCGTCTTTGTAACTTACGGCGGCCTCTTGGCCGGCTTGCGCACGTAAGCGTTCAATTTCTCTATCGATGACTTGGGACTGGATATTATCCATGTTTCTTTCTAGATTTGGCTCGAGAATACTAAGATCGACAGATACTGGCGAATGAATTCTTCTAAGAGTGACTCGATTTACGCTTTGTTCGTTTTGTTCTAAGTTATCGTTATTGTCTAATTCGCGCGCTTCGGACGATTCAAAGCTCGAATAGTAGTCTTCTAGATTTTTCCGTATGTCGCGAACAGCTTCTTCTGTCACTCGTATCGGTGTTACGAGTCCTAATCTATTTGCCAATCGAGCTGGCTCGCTCAAAAATCGCGGCCTTTGAAACCTAACTCGCCTTTAATTGTTCCGACATTTAATTATAGATTCCGACTTACAGTAGTAGTGCGATGAATCGCATGGTTGCTTATCGGTTCGCTCGACTGCTGACGCTGCTAGTATTATGGGTCGTTGTCCGTCGGTCGCTGTCCGTCGGCGATGCGCTGCCTTGTCGTAGGTCGTGGATCGGTGTTGGTCCTTGAGCACAGCTGCTTGACCGTGATTCCTTATCACTCATATGTTGAGTGGTTCGTCTACTTTAATATAGTAGTTGCTCCGTCTTGTTATATCGGGTGTCCGGGAAGTTCTTAGTCGACTTCTCTGCCTTGCGTAGTAGCGGATATGTGTTTTCACGACGTCCTTTATTTCCTTTGTCTTACTTGATGCTGGCGTATCCCACCGCTGCCACCAATTAATGTTGTACCCGAACCGTAGAGGATGGGCTTTTCGGGATTATACGCCCAAAGGATTGGAATCCACGCAACAAATAAGACACTCTGTACTAGTTAGTAAAGGAATATATTTCGGTCGTTCTTCGTACACTGTTCCTGTGCTACTTTCAATTATCTTTTACGCGTTAGCGGTATTTTATAATAGCTTGATATATTAATCGCGACTCGTTGGTCCGATAATTCGACAAGTTCACTCAAATGACAATTCGACAATTTTATCAAACGATAGTCCGCCGTGGTGATCTCGCGATCGATTTATATATCGTTTAATTTGGCGGAAGGGGGATGAGGTGTCCCTGGGAGTCGGAGCGCGGTTCGTGCTCCGTGTTGGATTTCATTATGCTTAATCAGCTTTGGCCGTGACTTGCTTTCTTTTCGTCACGTTTTATTTCTATATTTTAATATCTCTTATGTAATTCTTAATTTATTGTCTTTTGCTGTTCTTGCTTACTTCAGCTTATTTCAAGGTTTGCTTATTTAACTTTAATTAAATTATTATTTCGTTGGGTTATGACACCTGTATCTATCAGCGCTTCTATAGCCATTTCTGGCTTATCTATACTATACAGTAATGGGAAAAAGTTTCGGAAAAACGGACGGTTAAATAACTTTTGAACGGTTCAAGATAAATAAACACACACACCCACACACACACACACACACACACACACACACACGCGCCTGAGACAATTTTGAATCGATAAAAATTTCATGGAAATTTTTATTTCGTCCGTTCGTGGGCTGTCGCAACCGACTACTTTTAAATCATCATAAGTTCGCGAAAAAAAATCGTAGCGAACTTTTTTAAAAATCCGTATTCGTCTTGAAAAACCCTTTCAAATAAGCCCGTCACTCGACCCCTCGTGCCATTACAAAAATTCGCCCCCCCGTCGCCTCCTGCCCCCCCATTGGTGGCTGGATGAGGGGTTTTGTCGTTAAATGATCGATATTATAGTCCCATTGAACTCATATAAATTTTAGCCATTTATCTTGAACCGTTCAAAAGTTATTTAACCGTTCCGAAACTTTTTCTCATCACTATATATTCGCACGCATGCATTGTCTTTATTATTAAGTTCGGTCATGCAAACATCTTCGGTTACAGCTGATATGTTATTGTCCTCGTTCTTTAGCTCGATCAGATGACTCATTGTTGTTTTTCCACTTGCTTCTCTCTTTGGACACGAAAGACTGATGTGTGTGTGTGTGTGTGTTGTGTGTGTGTGTGTGTGTGTGTGTGTGTGCCCCTCTTGGCCGCAATGAAAACATGTAATCTTCTTCTGCTTACACTCCTTGGAAATATGCCCCGGTCGCTTGCAATGAAAACAAACTTTATTATCCGATACTAATGGTAATTGTTCTCTACCTACTTGACGACCTTGGATTCCAAAACGCGAATTGTTATTGTATTTATGTCCGTGTCTTCCATTATCCTTCTTACGTGTTCTAGAAAGTTCGGTATATTTATGATCCACGTAGTTAATACCATTTTCCTCAAAATTGAATCTCTTACGCCATCCGCCAGCAACTCAATCTTCTCCTTCTCTGAAAGGGAAAGCGACTGCATCAAACTCAGCTTCTCCTCGGCATAGTCGATGAATCTCTCACTGCGCGATTCCCATATTCTCCGACTCACTCTTGCCAAAGTTGCGGTGTATATCTTAATTTCGAAATGTCGTCTTATACGAAATTTAAACTCTTCCCAGGAAGTCACCTCTTCCAGCGTCTGTCGATTATACCATTCCAGCGCTCTATTCTTCAATTGACTCATCGCTGCCATTATCAGGACTTCGTCGCTGAAATGATAAAGACGCGCAACACTCGAAATTCTTTCCAGCCATTTTGCGACATTTTCTTCCTCTTTGCC
>JAPIVC010000456.1:0-59776 GCA_030586385.1 Camponotus fellah | reverse complement strand
ACTTTGATTTTGATGAGATCGAGATTTTGGATGAGGAAGCGTTTTTAGGAAAAAGATTGATATCTGAGATGATTTATATTAAGCGCCAAAAAAATGCGTTGAATCTCCAAAGCGATACTTCAAAATTAAATACTTCGTGTCTGACGATAATTGAAAACATGCCTAAGCTTTAACGGGTCGTTGTTTGTTTGACTGATTTTGTCCTCAATGTTTAGTTTGTTATTGTTCAACCATTTGACATCATTTATCGTTGCCGTTTGAATTTTCGGCCTAGTCGAATGTTAGCGTGCTGAGTGATCGTGTCGGTTGTGCCGATCTTCTTGTGTCCGAGTAAGTGATTTTTGACCAGTGGTAATCAACTTCTCCTACCTGGTTTTGATGAGATGTATATTTATTTTGTTAGTGCATCGCTTTCCGCGTTTTGCATCGTGAGGGCTACTTACATCGGACATTCTAGGGTGGATCGGCTCTAACGAAGTCGCGTCGCTCTTATAGACCATGCATGCATGTGACTATACTTTCTCTTCTTTTGCGTCAATTTATTAATATTGCATTTTTGTCGCGATTTTATTTGATATTTTTGTTTCTTGTTTTTATTAGAATCACTGAAGAAGGCTCGAATTGAGTCCGAAACGTTTGATGGAATAAAGAAGAAGGATTCTTAAAAATTGATTGTCTTGTAAAAGATTTTTCACGCCCTACAACTGCGTTGGCTCTTTACTGCATTTTATTATTCATTTTAATTTGATATTTTGAATATTTCAAAAAATTTATTTCTTTGAACATTTATTATTGATGCACTAGGACTGTTTGATATGATTTTTAAAAATTTATTAAAGTATATCGTTCTAATTACAGGTGGCCTTCTGCGAAGAAACTTTGTGATAAGATATCTAAGGAAATTGAGCAAAAGGAATCAGAAAAGGACGAACAAAAGGATAAACAAATTTTAAATTTTATGGAAATAGGCATTAATTATGCGAGAAAATTACGGAATTTTGTGTCTCAAATAATTCATCATCACTATAATTTCAATGCTTCAATAGATAATTTCGCAAATTTTAAACAAATATTTTATTTGGATGAACATTTAAATGAAATAATTTGTAGACCTGATAATTTTATAAATAATTCTTTCTTTATGGATGAAATTAAAAACTTGCTTGCGCAATCTCCACGGTAAATACAATATAAATTAAATTGTTTTCAATATTGTAGACTAATATACTTACTACATGTTATTTTATATGTATGTATATAAATTTTCAGAAGAGCGGGTTGCAATCTAACGGAAAGATATTGCAATATGAAATTGTTTCACTACCTGAGGCAATGTTCGGTGAGAGAAAAGTGGGAGAGATTTAAAGAACTACCTCATAGACAGCAGTTTTTGGAACGGGGTGCTACTATTGTAGCACAATGGTTCCAACCCCAAAAAGATGTACTTTATTCGTCTGTAAAAGCGTCATTAGATAATATCGCATTAGAAGTATTGAATTATCTCAGAGAAAAACATCCCGACCATTCAATATTTTCGACGTCTGCTGAAAATTTTGCCTACTGGAAAAACAACAACATCGACGATAATCATTGGAATGAAATGGAAGGAACGCAAATTATGGATGCACTCGAGGAATATATATTTGACAAATTAAACTTCAGACCAAACAAATCGAAAAACACAGATTTGGAATACATGTGTATAGACAATGTAAGTTATTGAAGATTTATATTATAATACGTTGAAATTATGCCCAATTATGCCGTAAACATTACCATATATTCGTATTATTAAAAGCACACCTTCTCTCTCTTTTTCTCTGTAATTAATTTATCATATTTTAATTACTGACACAGGTCTTAGAAAATAAATATGGCCAAGAAATAGTTTTATTGATAATATATCACAGTGTGGCGAGGAGACTTGGCCTACGTTGCGATATAGGAAAGTTGCCATACCGCTCCCATAGACGTATATTTTGGAAACCGAAATAGTAAGTATAATATTAGATTAATAGTTCCGAGTTTGTCGGTATTTTCTTCTTATCATACACACGCACACATATGTAATTTGTTTTATTGTTTATAGTGCTACGAGTAGTTTGGAAAATGTGAGATATTTTAACATAAGTTTTAACACATTCCCGGATTGTCTCGTCAAGCAACAGTGTTCTACAGAACCTTTTGCAGTAACAGCTAACGAGGTATTACTCATATCATATGATTTTTCTATAAATTTAACTCTAATTAATTTATTAAACTTGTAATACCTTGACAAAGATATGAGCCAATGAAACACTTTAGGCAGAAAAAATGTCCTTTTCTTTTGTGATAGAAGCTCTATTCACATGTTACATCTATTTTTTTAGATACTGCTGGAGATGCTAGAAATACTTGTAAATTTAGAATGGTGTAACAATACTTTAATGGTTATCCCGCAGGAAATGGAATTTGGATACATCTGGGGTACGAATTTAAAAGAGGTATTTTAGCATTATATATATCATATATTAATTTATAATAATAATAATAATACTCTGACATTTCTCTTTGACACATACAATTATATATGAATTATAATTATTTATAATTTAATTAGCTGTAATTGAAAAGATTTCTACAAAATTCCATTTCTAGAAATTATTTAACAGGATATATCCATTAACATCTGATTTTACATTTTCTAGCTCAGTTTTCACGTAAATGAAATAGAGCAATCAAATATAAGACCAAAGGAAATAAAATTTGCGGTTGGAATGATTGTAACACATAATCAAAAAAAATTTAATCACTCTGCAAATAGTTCTGCCGGTGTAATAGTTGGATGGCACCGACATGAAGATAGACATCATGTGAAATTTTCGGTAAACAAATTAAAGGATCCAGTGTTACCATTAAAGTTTATCAGTGGCAATTTTAATAGCACAAAAACACATTACATAATACTTAATGAAAATAACGAAATGTGTTACGTCGAAGAGGGTATGAATATCATTTTGAATTTTTATTTTAAATTACATTTGTTAATTGTATAAAATCGCCTGTTTACATTTAAGATAAAATCAAGATAAAATCATTTTATTTTATTTAGATTTATTTTAGATATTTTAGATGTTTATTCTTTTTATATTTTAGTTGTCTTATTTTAATTATGATTTTATTTATATAATCTTATTTGATCCATATATGTTATTTAGTTCACCATGTATTAATTTATTTTTTACTTTTTACTTTAGATGCTATAACTAAAACAACGCCGAAATGGATCGATAATAATGAAATAGGCCGCTACTTTTGTAAATTTGAAGGCACGCATTATGTGCCAAACGAAATGTTGGCGAGGTATTACCCACATGATGCCGCTATAACTGCAGTAATATCTAACGATTAGATAAACATACATAAATTGTATAATGTGTGTAATATTTATAATATATAAAACTTTCATTAAATATCTTGTTATATAAAACTTTTGACAAATGTTATATTAAAACACCAAGAACTCACCTATTATTAAGTCAAAATATAATATAAATTATGATATATTGTGCAAAATAAATAACATAATTCTAAAATATTACAATTATATGTACAAGAGTTTTGTTAAAAAAAGTTGTCAAGAGACACGATAGTGCCTCGCACCAAATTCATGCGAAGCATTCGCGCAGCTGAAATAGTATTAAATAAACAAGAACAAAACCTAAATTATCAAGGATCGACAATATAATAAATTTAAAAAATTCGAAACTTTAGACCTGAGCAAATGTTGTAAATCTAATCGAAGGACAGGATATCTATCTACGAAGGAACTGGGAAATCTAACGAACACCTGAGCAAATCTTGTGGAATGGCATTCAAGAAGCATCCACGAGACACTCTCTATCTATCTCTGGGAACCTTTCCTTCTAATTACACCCCTGTATATCAATCATAATCCGATTCGACCAAAGTAGATCCTTCACCCGATCTTCAATCGTATTCACCCTCTCCTTCCCCTCTCAACGAACCGTCGCTAATCTCAACTCCTCTTCCTTCCCTTGATCAACCATCACTAAACTCATCTCTTCTTCCTTCCTTTGATGGACCTGGTCCCATATACTTTCACAATTTACTCAGTTTCTTGAATGTCGCTCCTCCTAATATCATTATTCCCTGCTTTATTCTCTTTATAGAATATCCTTTAGTCATACCCATAGAATGGAGAAAATATCCTCCGCAATCTAATTACCTCTATACCTAATTAAGAGACGTTTTAAAGACGTCTTAAAGACATTTATGACGTATTTAAGACGTTCTTAAGACGTTATTTGACGTCATCTTGCTACCTGGGTTTTTTCAGTTTTTTTTTGCTCATTTTCCTTGGATATCTTGTCCCAAAGTTTCTTCGCAGAAGGCCATCATAAATTAGAACGAAAAATACTTTAATAAACTTTTGAAAATCACATCGGCTACTGCAAATGGTTATTGCATCAATAATAAATTTTCAGAGAAATAAATTTTTTGAAATATTCAAAGTGTCAATTAAAAAAATCAAAATCAAAAAATCAAATCTTTTTGTCTCTTTACGTAGAAAACAAATATGCAGAAAAATATATAATATGTAGGCCGATTGAGGTTGACAAAAATGAGAAAGAGAGAAGAATTCCCGTGTTTTCAAACTAAATTGATTCGAACGGGAGAAGGAAAGTCAAAAAAGGAAAGAAAAAAAGGAATATATATTATATATATATATATATATATATATAAAGGAATAAATATATATATATATATATATATGTATATATATAATAATATTAATAAGTTTTACTTTTGAGGATCTTTCGGAAATCTAAAAAAGCTAATTCCCTTTATACCAGTAACGTTTTTACAGTTTTTGACTGCGCAAGCATGTCCATCCATTTTTATTACTTTTTTATTATTTTATATAGCCTATTCATAATCTATTTATAACCTATTCACTATAATAACATGACATAAATCGACAACGTCGCCATATTGTTGGTTGGATTTTTTGCGCATGCGCATTAGTAACTTAGGACTCTGATTTTCGTCTACTGTCGTAACTGGTTAAACTGTGACCGCGGTGCTTCCGCCGGCTCGTGACGTTGTTTCGTCGCGCGTCGAGAGGAGAGCGATAAGCGGCGTGGAGTGTTCCTGTTGACTCGTCGCCTTGGATATCGCGATGTATCGGGAGAGCACGTTGCGCGCAGAGGTGTTTCTCATTTCGTTTTGGACGCTGGATACGAGTTCGCCGCGTCGTTCAAATTTTAACCTAAATGCACTCGCCGTTTATAAATATGATTTATCGAGAGAAGATGCCGCGGGTAGAGGCGTCTCTCGCCGACGGAGGCTGTCGATCCTTCGTCCCCGTCGATCGACGGAGAGCGCTTCTATCAGACGTCGGAGAGGTGAGAGGGGTTCGCTCCGAGAGGCTAGGATCTCGTCGCGCGCGCGATATCGCGTTCGTCGAGCGCGCGTTTCCTTCTCGCACTCGTCGCATATCTCTCCTCCTAGGCGCGATAACGAGAGAGAGAGCGAGATCCCGCTCGGATTTACTCGCGCGAGACGAGAGGGAGATTCGCGGCGACGCTTCCGTCGCCGTACCTTCCTCTCGGACGCGCCGCGCTAAGATAAGAGCATGACGATAGCGAGTTTCGCGGCGGCACTTGTCGCCGTTCCTTCCTCTCGGACGAGCAGCGTCGAGAAGCGCGCGTCGAATCCGGTCGAATACGGTATTTAGACGGATTCGCTATTTCCGAAGGGAAAAAACTGTGCGACCGCGGGAGAGATTTTTCTCTCGCTCGCGCGACGTCATCGTCGCTCGAACGAACGTATAAAGACGCGGCGATTCTTCGAGGCGCGCCCTCGTCGATCGATGCGGCGCGGCCGATCTATCCGATCGTTCTTCGAAGGATAAGTTCGCGAACGACGAAGTACGTATGAACGGCGCGAGTTCCGCCGCCCGACCGTGAACATTAGCGACGGCTCTAGCGGAAGAATATTCGGCGTGTCCGATAGACAATCGCGACGTCGAGTTGAAGGAGAGCGCGCGATGGAACGTCGCGACGTATCATCTGAGAGGGTCCGTTCAAACGCACAGTCGGCGCGAGGAGTTGTGGGTCGAGACGGCTCTGGCTAACAGTAAGAGAGCCTTCGATTACAACGTTAAATTAGACAGGTGGTATACGCGAAGTATCCGAAGGATTATCCGTATTCCCGCGATTGGAAGCCGCATCCGTTCGATTATCCGCAATCGGAGCAGCGCTCGGCGCTCAAGCTCTGCGAGATCAATGCGCTTAAGGACGAATATCTGCGATACACCTACAGTCGCAACGACGGCAATCGCTCGTACCCGTTTCACAGAAGAACGTTCTGCGGCTACGATTGGCCGCTCGAGGACTTCGAGTTGGACGAGATCCCATGAACGAGGATCGTGTCGATTCGCCGATCGATCGCTATGCCCGAGTGTTAAAGGAGAAGGCCGCGTGGAGCATCGCGACCTACTCGGCGAGCGAGACTACTCGGTCTTCGAGACGCGCGCGAGGAACTGTGAATCGAGACGGTTGTGGTGTGTAGCGGAAGAGCGGCGAGATTCGACGTCGGAGATACGCGCCGAAGACGCGCGAGTTGCAGGTTTCGACTGCCCGTGGATTCGCGGCGCGAGACTCTGTGGATAACGTGGATAAGGCCCCGTGCGGGAGAGAGAGAAGACGACGACAAATCGTCCTAAGGAGAGAAGAGGAGAGGACGCGACCATGCGCGAGGAGGAGCACCGAGTGCTCGAGAGCGGGCGCGACGATGCGAGGAGTGTCTCGCGACTCTGCGCGAGAGATGCCGAGACACGCGTCGCCGAATCTCGATGGGGGCGAGAACCTCTCTGGTCGCTCGAATCCTGCGAGTGATCGGCGCGAGGAACGATCTACGGCGACGCTTCGAGCGCGAGGGCACGGGTGTCGAGAGACGCGAAGACGGCGGCGGCCAGTTGCGCGAGGGATTCTCATGGTCTGAGATCGACACGGCCTTCAAGAGACGCGTGTTGACCGACGCGGTGATAAATCGCGAACTTTTGCGATTTCTCGAGGATGCGAGGGATACCGTGCTCCGCCGCGTTCGAGACGTCATGGGCCGATATCACAGTGTTAAAGTGAACACGGTTGTTACGGAAACGGTCGAGATTATCGACGCGGAGTTCGGCAGAGCGAGCCGCCAGATTACCGACGATGCGGGCTCCGCCCAGGCGCTGGCGCTGCGGTGAGAGAGACAGAGAGACGACGGGCCCGAGGGCGCACGTGCGTGCGCCGAGCCTATTGTTCGTTACGCGTTGAGTTATGACACGATTGTCATTGTTCTTGTGAGAATACGAAAGCTTTCACTGAGTGTCGATACGTTGAGGGCAGCTACGATCATCCGGCGGATGATCCTTGCCATTGCCACCGTGTTCCTACGAACACGGTCTTGAGGGCAGCTACTTAACAGAAATACACGAGGGTGACCGAGAGTCACGCGCAGAAAGCGGACGGCGGCGCCGTCCGCCATTGTGGCTGTGCCCCCCGCGGCATCTTTTTCGAGAGCCAACGCTAAATTTACAGATTAAAGAAATAGTGCGGGACTTTCGAGAGAGTTGAAATCATCGCGGGATCCTCGAACGGAAGTGTCAGTGAAGCGACTGCGGCCTTGCTGGGCCCCTGCGTTCACCGGGGATTCTGCAGTTTGCCTGAGCATCCTTCTGTACAGCGGCTGGCCTCGCCTTTGCTTCAGAGACCACCGATATATGCTACAGCTATATTTACGTTACGTATTTATGATTTCTCTAAGCAATATTATAATTAACGTTACTGATAGAGATTACGATAGATCCTTTCGATCATTATTATTTTTCGTCCAACTAACGGATCAAGTTTCAACACGGCGGCTTCGGCTGTCATATCCGTGAGTAGTGAAATTATTAGCCTTTTGTATAAACTGAGCACCGCCTCGATTATTTACGTTATAGTTCTTTATTATACTTAGGCTAGCTGTCACTACAGTTATTATTTAATCCTGTCAAAATAAATCTATTCTGAGCAACAGCGATACCCCATTGGATTTCCTTTGTGACTAACCGTTTCTTGCAGGTAATTGATTAAGATATTTCAGAGATTAACCACAGACAAGTACGACGACGCGGAACCAGAGATATTACGCGATAGTTACCGTACAACGGTGTTCAACGGAGAATTCGTGTCGGGCGATAAGGCGTTAAGACGATCGCCACGAGAAATCATCCCCTTCTTCTTCTTCTTCTTCTTCTATTTGAATGGCACTGGGCGAAAATTATTCTTGCCCATATTGTCAGTAACCATCCCCTTCTACTCACGACGGATCTGCGCGAGTGGTACGATTCGCGTCGTCAGCGATATCATCGCGTCCTTGGAGGAGTTTCAAGAGCGCGACAGCGGGCCCTGTCGCGCATACTCGATTTAACAGTGAACGTGAACAGGTATAATCCTATGCGGGCGGGATGCTACGTGCGAGTACCGCGAGAGATTCAGACGAAGAGAGCGGTGGTCAACGTGCGATCGACGAGGCGTGTTTCGCGTGGTCGGTGGTTGCCGCTCTGTATCCCGTCGACAGGAACGGCGAGAGAAGCTCGCGATATCCTCATTACTTCACAGTGTTGAATTTGGAGGGCTCGAAGCTACCTATGACTCTGAACGGAATCGGACGGTTCGAGCGTTTGAACGATATATCGGTGAACGTGTACACCGTTGGACAGAGACGACGCGGGAAGGGCGACGACGGCGGCGGTAGCGACGGCGGTGGAATTCGCATCGTCCCTCTTTGTCTGACGGATCGAAAGAGAGAGAGACACGTTAACCTGCTGTATCTGATCGACGCGACGCGCGAGGGTAATGCGGTCGCATTTCGCCTGTATCAGAAATCTGTCTCGTCTAGTCAGCTCGCAGTTGAGCAAGCGGCAGCACAGGAGGCACGTGTGCGATCGGTGAGCGTTTTGATCTCGACGAGAGAGAGTGAAAAAAATATCGATCTAACGCGTATCTTTTTATTTCACAGATGCATGCGTTACTTTTGTACGAGCGAGAAGCTGTCGGCGCACAACGAGGATTGCGGCAAGCTGAACGATTGCGCGATCGTTCTCCCCGACGAGGACGACAGGTGGCTGACGTTCGATCATCATTCGCGAAAGGAGCGAATTCCGTTCGTAGTGTACGCCGATCTGCAGTGCGCGTTGGAGAGAAAGGAGGGAGATGAGGGGAGGAGAACCGCGAACACGGCGTTCAGCATCACAGGGTTCACAGCGTGGCTTATTAGGAGCCGACGCGCTGCTCCTTCGACGACGCCGCGTCGGCGTACAGATTTTATCGCGGCGAGGATTGCGTCGCGTGGTTCGTGCGCGAGTTGCGTGATTTGGCGCTTCGCGCGAACGGCGAAGGTCGCTCTCGACGCCGTGGTACCGATGAAGGATCTCACGCCAGACGAGCGGGAGAGATTCACGAGCGCGTCGCGCTGTCACGCGTGCGAGACCGTTCGAGGCGGATGACGTTCGCGTGCACGATCACTGTCACTTGGCCGGCCGTTTCAGAGGTCCGGTGCATTCCGCATGTAATTTGAATTACAAGGACTCCTACGTCATACCCGTGTTCTTTCACAATCTATCGGGTTACGACGCGAACTTCATTATCAAGGATGTGGCTAATGCGTATCCCGGCAGCGTGTTCGAGTTGTTGCCGGTGACGAAGGAATCTTACATAGCTTTCTCGAAGACCGTTCGAGACACCGCGGCGGCGGAGGGAGACGAGGGAAAAGATGCCACGCGTTCCAGATACGTCAAATTACGATTCGTGGATTCGTTCAAGTTTTTAGACGCCAGTCTCGAGAAACTGGCGTCGTATCTCGACGAGAGCAAACTGACGATCGCGCGAGGCGAGTTTCGCGGTCTCCCCGACAACGACTTCCGGCTTCTCACGCACAAAGGCGTGTTCCCGTACGAGTACGTCGACAGCGTCGAGAGACTGCGGGAGACGCGTCTCCCGCCGCGCGAGTCCTTCTACAGTTCTCTGACCGGCGACACCGTATCGGAGAGCGATTACGCACTCGCGTCTGGAAGCAGTTTAGCGTCAAAACGTTGGGCGATTACAGCGATCTCTATTTAAAGACCGACGTTCTTCTGCTCGTGGACGTGTTCGAAAATTTTCGCGCCGCATGCTTGGAGAGTTACGGTTTAAATCCCGCGTACTACTACACGCTGCCGGGTGGGACGCGATGCTTAAGTACACAGGGGTCCGCTTCGAGCTGCTCACCGATATCGATATGATGATGTTCGTGGAACGCGGAATACGCGGCGGTCTGAGTCAGTGCTCTAACAGGTACGCTCGCGCTAACAACAAGTATATGAGCGCGTACTATCCGTCGCGGCCGTCGATCTGATATATCTGGACGTCAACAATCTGTATGGTTGGGCGATGTGTCAGCCGTTGCCGTACGAGCGAGTCGAGTGGATCGACCTCGAGAGTCTCGACGTAATGTCCGTGACGGAGGACTCGGCCATCGGCTACATCCTCGAGGTCGATCTCGACTATCCGGCCGACTCGCACGAGTCGCATGACGCCCATGCCGATCTTCCGTTTTATCTCGCGCGCGATAAGCCGCCGGGGAAGCGGCAGAGCAAACTCCTAGCCACGCTGTACGATAAGCGCCGATACGTCACGCACTATCGCAATCTGCAGTGCGTCACGGTCTGCGTCTGACGAGGATTCATCGCGCGTTGCGCTTTTCGCAGTCGCCATGATTACGCGGATACGTGAAACTTAATACACGTTTACGCGCTAACGCGAGTAACGATTTCGAAAAGAATCTGTACAAGTTGATGAACAATGCCGTCTTCGATAAGACCATGGAGAACATGCGCAATCGCATGGACGTTCGACTCGCGACTCGGTGGGACGGGCGATTCGAAGCCGAGGCGCTCATCTCTAAGCCGAATTTTCACAGTAGAAGCATATTTTCGGAGAATCACATGACCGTGGAATTGCGCAAATTGGAGGCAAAGATCGACAAACCGATTTACATAGGCCATTCTCGATATATCTAAGATTCATCTGTACGCGTTTCACTACGAATACATGTTACCGCTCTACGGCGATAAGTGTAGAATATTGTACACCGACACGAACAGTTTGCAACGTCGAGTGCGAGGACGCGTACGAGTGAATGAAGCGCAATATCGATAGATTTGACACGAGTGATTACGCTGTCGACAATCCCTACGGCATACCGCGCGCGAATAAGAAGGTTCTCGGTCTGATGAAGGACGAGAATAACGGCGTTCTCATGCTCGAATTCGTCGGATTCAGAGCGAAGATATACGCATTGCGAGTCGAGGGTAGGGACGACACTAAGAAGAGCAAGGGTGTGAAGAGCAGCGTCGTCGCGAGAACGCTGACGTTCGACGATTACGCGCGCTGCCTGAGACGCGAGATCGAGATGATCTGCGAACAGTGGTGCCTGAGATCCAAGTTACACGAGGTGTACACCGTGCGCGAGTCTAAGGTCGCGCTCAGTCCGTACGACGATAAGCGCTACGTCGTGTCCGATTCGACCGACACTCTGCCGTGGGGGTACTACAAGATACTTCTGTGAGAAGAGGCGAGGATATTTCGCGAACGCAATGCGGCGTATTTTTGTTCTAGATATATGTAATGTATTTTCTCATCTTTAATATTACGTAAAAAATATATGCGATGTATTTTCTTATCTTTAATATTACACAAAAAATATATGTAATGTATTTTCTTATCTTTAATGTTACAGAAAAAATATATATTCGTTACAATATGTTAGCTTTGTTAATCCACGAATTATGCGACTTGTCCATTCCCAGCCACTTCACGAAAACCTCGTCGCCCTTTCGTTGCAGCACTCTCTCCACGAGATACACGTCAGAATCGGAGACACGCTGCAACTCGTGCTCGTAGAATTCGCCGGCTATCGGCTCGCTGTGCGAATCCCTCAGCAGATACGTCGCGGGATTCGTCCTTCGCACCTCGGCTACACGGAAGATCTCCGCAGTCCAATTCGGCGTGTACCCCTTTTCGAACAGCGTCTTGTACTTGCTCACGCGCACGGGATCGTTCGGTCGAAACTTTCCCGGAGCGGCGATCTTCGGGCGACTGTACACCGTCGACAGAAGCTTCGACGCTCGAGCAGGCGTTATGTAGATTGGGCGCATCCCGATGGTTCGATGCTTGCGAGCGTTGTACTCGGATATCAGGCACGGTAGCGCGTCGAGCCATTTGTACGTTCCGTTCAGCCGTACTTCCACATCGAGTTCTTGAGCGTGCGATTGAAACGCTCGACGATCGACGCTTTCAGCACCGAGTACGTCGAGTAGTGATTGATTCTGTGTTTATCGACGAATCCGCGCACCTCGTCGTTATAGAACTTCTTTCCTTTGTCGGTTTGCAGGTTTTTCGGGCGGCGCCCGGAGGCGCGCGTCACGCTCGACAAGACTCGAGCGATCTCGTCGCCACACTTTCTCTTGAGCGGTATCGCCCACGCGTACTTGCTCAAAGCGTCGATAACGATGAGTATGTAATTGTGATCCTTGTTGTATCTGGCGTATGGACGCATCTCGATGACGTCCGCTTGTCACAGATCGTCCGCGTATCGCTTGTCACAGACCGTATCCGCGTACCGCGACGCGGCGACGGGGGAAGTTTTTTCTCGCGGGCGCGTGCAGTTCGTTTACGAGTCTCTGTTTCGCGGCGCTCATCTCGCTCTCTCTCTTTTCTTTTCGTCGCGGAAGAGACTCGTCGCGACGCTACCCTCTTTTCGGCTGCTGCTTATCGGGAGTCTTAGTGTCCAATTTTATAACCACTTTATTCGAATCGATCGTCCTAGGGCCGCCGCAGTCGCCGCCGCCGTCGTCGCCGCCGTCGTCGTCGCGCTCGTTCTCCTCGCGAATTCGTTCGTGTCTTTCCTCAGACGCGATACCTCGATATCCAGTTCCCGCAATTTCGCGTTAGAAGTCAGCGCCTTCGCCGTCAACTCCTGCAGTGTCCTGTCATGACCGCTCAACGCGGCGCGAATTTTCTCGTTATTCGCCGCTACGTTGTTCACGTGTGACAGAGATCTCTCCAAGGCTCGCACTCGCTTCTCCGTCTTTTGGTCGATCTCCTTGAGCCGCGCGATCGAGGTCTCCAGATCAACAGTTTGCTCGACGCGTCCTCGTTCGCTCGAGTCGTCTCGACGGAGCTCTCCAGATCGCTCAGTCGCTCGTCGACGACCGCGCGCGTCCGCAAGGCTGATCTCTCCGCCTCGGCGACCTCGATCTTCATTGCGGCGAACTCTTGCAGATTCTCCAGCGTTCGCAGCCGATTCTCGAGAGCGTTCCCCCTCGCGCTAATCTGCGCAACGCCGGTTTCCAAAGCGCGCGATCTTTCGGCGCTCTCGAGAGCGTCGATCCTCGTACAGAGCGACGATTTTCTTCGCAGACGAGTCCGCGCTGCTCTCCAGCCGCATCGTCATACCCGCGATATTCTCGCAATAATTGGCCGCTTCCACTTTCACCTTGCGTATAACGTGCGCTATGTAACTCTTGTTCGTCGCGTCGTCGTCGGTCAGCCAGGCCTCTCTTCATATCTTGAGACGCCGCGCGTCGTAATGCGATGTGGAGGAAGAGACGTCGGAGACGGTCTCGTCAGACACAGCGCGTTATCACACACGAAATTTCGCAGAGATTCCACGCTCGCGCGCGATCTGTCCCTCGTCGCGTCGCGGCCGCGTCTTCTCCGCAGCGACACTCCGAACTTGTTCACGGACATCGCGTCGTCGAATGGAGCGTGCGCGCGCGCCACCGCAGCGGTCTTTCGCGATCGTCACACAGTATCTCGCCCGCCTCGCGAAGCTCCTCGACAAGATCTCGTTGTCGTGAGCGTTGTTGCCGGCTTGACGAAGAAGCGTCCAGCAATCGAAGGCGATCCACCAATTCGTTCGGATCGTCCCAGTGAACGTAGTCCACGGTGTCGCGGGTCACGCGCATAGCCTGCGGCACGCGCGTAGCCGGCGGCGCGCGACCCCCGCCGATCTTCTTTCTCGGACTGTCCGTCTGTAAGATCGGAGCTATGACGTGCTTGTACTTGTATCCCTTCTTTCCCAATACGGGCATGCGAATATTGTGCTCGCGCCTGTGAGCGTTAGTTTGCAGAAGTATGCTCCTGTACGCGACTTTGTCTCTCTCCGTGTACTTGATCATCGGGAATTCTCTTCAAGATTAATTCGTACAGACCGGGAGTGCCGACGTATCTGACTCCATCCACGAATATCGCGTCATCGGCGCCCACGTCGAATCGCTTGTTTCCGAGCATAATGCCGGCGTCGGCGAAGTAGACTCCGTAAACGTGATCGAAATCGTTCGGCGCGCCGCCGCTGAGAAGAGCGCCCACGTACTTCCACGCCAATGGGCCCAATTGATCGAGCAGGATATTTCACCCTCGGGGAGTCCGCAGAGACCGTCTCACCGACGTTTCGAGCATCGCGGGCGATTCGAAGACGTCGTCTCGAACGTCTCCTCGACGGGCGGCTCCGCGAAGAGATCTCTGCTCGCGAACTCGCGCCGCTGCGCGGGAGATGGGCGTGAAAGTCGCCGCGAGCGAATCCGACGTCGCGTCCAGACGCCGAGATCGCTTAGCCTTGAATCCTTTCGCGGATAGCGACGGTAACGCGCTCTCCTCGGTCTCTTCCTCGTCTTCCTACGGCGTCGTCGTTCTCTTGACACTCCGCGCGATCGCTTCGTCGCCGTAGTCGCCGTCGTCGTAGCCGTCAATCTCGCTCTTCGCGATCTCGCGCTTCGCCGGTTCCTCCTCTCTCGCGCTCGCGCCTCGCGTTGAGTCGTCTCCGACGCGCTCGGCGATGCGCCGCAATTCGACAATCGCGGTTCGACAATCGGTTTGAAACGCGTCTCCAGAGCGGTATCGCTTTCCATCCTTTCGGTCTTCAACTCTCTGTGCTTTCTGCGAATCGACACGCGCGTTCTCGCTATCTCTATCGCGGTTTTCTCGCGTTTATCGACGTCCGTCATCGCGCGTCGTTCGTCGGCGTCTCGCCTTCTCTTATCTTTCTCCCCTCTACGATCGCCTCCGTCGCGGGACAACTGATTCATCCCCGATGACGACGACGATCATGACGCACTACGGCACGGCGTAATTGTTGAATCCTCGCCTGTATCTACCGTCGCGCAGCGCGCTATCTTTGTCGATCACTAGGAAACCGTATCAGTATCTCCAACACACGCGACACAGCGTGTGAAAATCGTCGTACGGCATATCGGTGTTCACGTGATCGTTGTACACGTGTTTCAGATTAGTGTCGTCCTGCTTAAAGAGTATCAATAGATTCGCGTTGTCGCGTATCAGATATTTGGGTATCTTAGCATACGATTGTCACAGATAGAAAACAATCGACCTTTGCGTAACGCCCCATGGCGAAGTACTCCCTCACAACGTCCTGTTTATCGCAGGCTACGTCGAACACGAATATCGAGTTCGGTAGCGCCTCGTTAGGCGGGATGACGTCGGTATTGTTCGAATACGTGAAGTAACCGATATCCCGCATCGGTCTTAGCAACTTCTCCAAGTATCGATATTTAGGCTGATGCAACGATTTCGAGTAAACGCACACGTTCTCGAATCGCACGCCGTGAGGGCTCTCCAGAAGGCTTATTAGCACGTTCGTTTTACCGCAATTAGAGGGACTGCAGATTACGCAGCGAATCGCGGTTGGTAACAGACAACTGTATTTTCGCGGTTCATCGAGCGCGTCTTACCGTCGATGTTGGACACTCTTATCGCGATCGGTTGACGCATGAAACGCATCGCTTTTCTTTATCTCTCTTACGATTCTTCCTCATTGCCGCGTGCAAACCTGCGCGTCGGTGCGCAGAATCGCGCGCGAGCAACGAGCGAAGATTCGTGCTCGCGAGCGTATATATAGAGGGAAAGACGATTATACACGCCGTTAGGTGTGTCCGATCGACGGCGACGCGATAAAATTACGCGCGTTTGACGCCTTCGTGCGCGCAACGCTTCATGTTTATCCTATTGGTGAATGATTTCGATATTCTCGGATTCAGCGTCGATCAGTTGCAGTACGTTCCGAAGAAGCTTCTGTTGGACAAGTACAATAATTTTGTCAATCGATTGTGGGACAAATTGCCCATACATCTGAAGGACGATCCGGACGTGCAGTGTTATCGTCTCTGTCACAAGCATCATAATCAACCGTGACAACAGACGCACATCGACGGTCCGCCGCTGTGTATCAAAGACTGCGGCGTGTGCATAGAGAACGAAATGGCATAACGATGAGCGCGTCGGCGATCGTAGCGTATGAGATACGCGGAGAACGCCGCGACGGCCGTCGTCGGCGGTGGAGGTTTGCTCAATAGAACTATAAACGCCCTTCCGTTCGAACTGCATATACCGGAATATCAGTTTTGCAGTCCCGGTACTCGTCTCGCGAAGCGGCTCGAGGCGTCAATCCGCTGGACGCGGCTTGCCGCGAGCACGACATCGCCTATTCGCGAAGCGGCGATCTCGCCGATCGACACGTCGCGGATCGAGCGCTAAGAGCGAGAGCGTTTGAGCGCATCCGGGCCGGGGATTCGACTCTCGGTGAGAGAGTGGCGGCGTCGGCCGTATGGGCGGCTATGAAGGCGAAGACGAAACTAGGAATAGGCATGGCTGGAGCGCGAAGAGGCGCGAGGAAGAGCGGCGGCGGTAGTGGCAAGAGGAGAACGACCGCGACGAGGAGGACGACGAGAAAACGAGCTCTTCCCGTGGCGAAACGCGGCGGTTTCCTGCCGCTGTTGCCGGCGCTCGGAGCTTTAGGATCGTTGATCGGCGGAGCGGCCGGCGAAGATGGTGAACGATGACAAGGCCGCCCATCGACGATTGGAGGAGCTGCAACGGCACAATTGAGTGATGGAGGGTCGCGATTTGTATCTCGCGTCTTACAAGCGCGGCGGAAGCATCGCGAGGCGAAGCGTACGAACAGTTAAGAGAAAAAAAAAGTCGCGCCTCCGCGCGCGTTAAGCTGGGTACAGATTTGAGCACGAATGCGAATGAGGCAGGCCGAGTCCGCACCGAATGCCTCGGATTGCAAAAATAAAGACTCCGCACGAGGACGTATGAAGCAAGTCGAGGCAACTGTTCGATGTTGCTCCAGTCGTTCGGAGTAAAACTATCAATCTTTTAAACTATCAATTTTTTTTTTCACTTCCTCAGTGCTTTTTCCAAATTTTTCACACAGTTCTTTCCAAGCATCTTCTTTCTTTAATTTGTTATAATATGCAGGATCTCGCGGATTCCATAAAACATATTTCTATACTCATTTATAAGTTGTACGCATGTCTCTTGATCCCATTCCATTACTACAAAATACATTCATTTAAAAAATTATACAAGAGTTTATTCACTTCTGTTCTTGTGCGCGGCTGACTGTCGAATACGCGTATGAACACGTCCAAACTGAGCGCGAATTTTCTTTAATAGACCGACAACGCTCGGCTCGGACCGAGGCTGTGCGGCGAACGATCCGAGGCAATTTGCCGCGCCTCGGACCAACGTATACACTTGCATGCTCGTGCGGCCTCGGCCTGCCTCATTCGCATTCGTGCTCAAGTCTGTACCCAGCTTTAGACGACGTCGTAGCTCCGATCGGCGTCACGAACGAACAGTTGAACAGCGCGGCCGCGCGCGCTCGCGTGCGTCACTTCAGAGGTGTGTTCATGCGACGCGTTGCCCGCGCGAGTTCGTCGCGACAAGAGCGATATCGTGAACCTGGACGACGCCTCGGGGCCGGGCATGCATTGGGTGGCATACGTTAAAAGGGGAAAAAACGCCGTCTACTTCGACGCTTTCGGCAATCTTCGGCCGCCGTGGGAACTCGAGCGCTATCTTGGACGGGACACGCGCATCGTGTACAATCGCGACTCTCAGCAGACGTACGATCAGAGCGTCTGCGGTCAATTATGCCTGCGCTTCCTTCGGCGAATCGATTGGGGAGGAGGAAAGAGGAAGCCCTTCGGTCTTTAACGGCGATCGCGCGCACGCCATCATGTCGCTGATTCTCACGCTGATCGGAAGAAGCAACGTTCTCACGCCGAGCTACTTTCCACCTCTCGACCTGAGCGACGACGATTACGAACTCGGTCTGACTAATTTCGAGACCTACAACATGATTCCGAACGTGAATTCCTCGAACAATAAATTTTACTTCGACGATAACGACGAGACGATCACGATCCCGATCGAATCGTATGAGCTGCGCGACATAAGCGCGTACCTGAGAGCCGCGATTCTTCGAAAACGGCGACGGCCGCCGAGCGCGAGGACCGGGGAGCGAGACGACGGCAATGGCGCCGACGACTACGAATATCTGTACGACATCGAGGACGAGGAGAACGGGAGCGCCAACGGCGGCGGGAGCGTTCTGACGCTACGCGGTAACGATAATACTATGAGAAGCGAAATTAAATGCGCGTACCGAATTAATTTCAGCAAACCGGACAATATCGGGTCGTTATTAGATTTTTCCACCTCTCGCGTATTACGACCGAACAAATGGTACGCTTCCGACGAGCCCGTGAGCATTATCGCGGTTAACACGATTCGCGTGGAGTGCAAAACCTGACTACGGGCGTGTACGCGAATGGGAGATCCGCCCACGCGATACACGAATTCGCGCCGAACGTTCCGCCGGGATATAAAGTGTCGGAGATCCCGAAGCAGATCATTTATCTGCCGCTCATCGCGCGACTCGTGACCGACATATCGCTGCGCGTCATCGATCAGGACGGTCGATTGACCGATTTTCGCGGCGAGGAGATCTCGAGGAGATTCGATTGCACGTGCGACGCAGACGACAGAACGAATGCGGCGAGATAGGAGGACGGGAATAGGACGAATCGTGCGCGTCGCGTGATGCTCGTCGTGAACGAATCTAACGCCACGACGCCACATCGCGACAGCAGAGGCGGTGACCGCGATCGCGTCGCGGGAACTCGAGTCGCGCGCTCGAGGGAGAGGAGCGTCGGAGGGTTGTCCGCCGCCAACGCGGCCTTTCTGCGATCCATGGGTTTCGTCGTACCGAGAGCCGCGCGATAGTTCGACGATATGCGAGACATCCTGAGCATCGGCGGGGAACCCGTCTTCGATGATCGCATCGTGAAGATCGAGAGTCACACGTACAATCCATACGCCAACACCACTTTCGGACAGCGATGAGATACGAATACAACAGCAGGACCTGTACACGCTGCCGTGCGAGAGTTTCTTCTACGTCGAAGGTAAACTACATACGAAAAATAATCCGCCGCCCGCATCGAGCGGCGAGTCAGGTAAACCGGGCTCCGCCGCTAAGGAGCCGTCCGCGTCCGCGGCACCGGCGTGGCTCGCGAACAACTGCGTCGCTTTTATGTTCGAGGAGATACGTTACGAACTCGATAGCGTGGAGATCGATCATAATCGCAACGTTGGAATAACTAGCACGATTAAGAACTACGTGTCGTTGACAAACGAACGAAGTAACATCTTGAAGAACGCCGGATGGGATCTCACGACCGGAGCGAGCAGCGTCTCGGCGACGGACGACTTCAACTTCTGCGTTTCTCTCAATATGCTGTTGGATTTCTGCGAGGATTACAAACGCGTCGTCATCAATCGCGCGTCACGAACTGATTCTGATAAGAGCGCGAAACGACAACAATTGCTTGATATCGCGCGAGGAATACGAGCCGAGAGTCGAGCTCACGAAGATACATGGCGCGTGCCGCACGTGGTGTTGAATGACATCAATAAATTATCACTGTTGCGCACGTTGGACAGCGGCCGATATCTGAGCGCGCCCTTTCGTTCGTGGGATCTCTACGAGTTTCCGCTCTTAGAGCACGACCAAACACTCGTGGTCCGTAAAAGCGGCCACGCAGCTCGAGAAACCGTGTTACGTCATCTTCGCGTTACAGACCGGAAAGAAGAACTTCTGTCGCAGGACGGTTCCAGACTCGTCGCGTGTAATCTGACCAACGTAAAGTTGTATTTCAATTCCGACTTCTATCCGTACGACGATATGAATTTGGACTTCGATAAGAATCAAGATCGCCGTACTGGGATGAGATCCGATAGCCCACGGGATCCGATAGCCCCAATTGGTCAATTTAAAATAGGCCTCTCTCATTGGTTGATCATTGCTGGTTACCCTAGGCACAGGTCGATATGATTGGCAGTGGGCAATCGGGTTCGTGGGCAAACGGGACCCTCCCGCCGTACTGTACGATGCCTACGCGAGATTTCGACGAACGTATTACGGATCCTCGAGCGATGAGACGCTCCTAACAAATTTCGATACTGCGGTCCGCTCGTGGTGATAGATTGTTCCCGCCAAAACGAAGCGATCAAGAGCGCCACTGTGGACGTTCGTCTGGAATTCGACTGCAAGGACAACGTTCCTTCTAACATCACGGCGTACTACCTCATCATTCGCGTGGAGTACAATCCGCTGACGAACGTCGTGCGAAGATCCTGTAAGACGACGCGCCGAATGAAAAGAGCGGAAGGAGAGGACGGGAGAGAGGGGATTAGAAAACCGCGAAAACATCGAGAAGATTCGCGCTCGGGAGACGCGAATAAGCATCAGTCTCTCTTTCGGCGATAACCGCGACGATGACGACGACGGTTACGGGCGATGTCGTCCCCCCGCCGATCTTCGTCGATCTGCAGGGCTTCGTTGTCAACGAGCGATTCGTGACGAAGGAGGTAGCGATACTCGCGAACGGGAGAGATCTGACGCATCACGTCTTTCGCGCGCCAATGTCGTGGAATCTGCTGACGAAGAGCGAGAAGTCGCAGGCCTGTTGGCTGACTCTGAACTATCACGAGTTTCACTGGACCGACGGATATGTGGAATATAGGCACGCGAGGCAGATCGTTCACGACGCGATATATCGCGCGTCGAGGGACCTCGAGTCGAACGCCGTGATGATGATCTACGTCAAGGGCCAGAAGAAGAAGTGGCTGACTGATATCGCGGGAGAGGTCGCGGAGCAGCGCGACTTGATCGAGACCATCGACGCCGATTATGAGGATATCGGACCCCTGCGAACGTTAGCCGCATCGCGCGCTATCTATCGTTGCTCTTACCACGCAAAGAATTGCGCCTTGGAAAACGTGTGCAAACTGCACATCTGATGATTGGAGAGACGCTACCAATTGCGCGATATGTGAATAGAGACGCATCATGCGTGTGTACATATTAATACGTGCGCCTGTTTATTTTTAGTTTTTTTTTTCTCTTATTTTCCCTTAGTTTTTCTTTTTCGAAATTAACTTTTTCTCTCTCTTTTTTTATTAATATTTAAAAGAATATTATTAATACTTCGAAGAATATTATTAATACTTATAAAATAAATTAAAATTATAAATAATAACTTAAAAAATAATATTAATATTTTAAAATAATATTAATATTTAAAAAAAATTAATATTTAAAAACGGATTGCTTTTCCTCAGAACGAGTTTCGCGATCGCGTTATTAATAAGTGTTTCCAGTGCTTCCCAGTATTATTTTTTCGCAAGAACGATAAGCTACGTTTCGAGCTTACGAAGAATGCATGAGCTTACGAGGGATGCATGACCGCGACGTAGATGAACGAGTGGAAGATCGTATACATAAGGAACTTCAGGGACGCGATTCTAAACCTAGTATCGATATGGAACGTGAGTATTCTCTCACTCTCATCTTTATTCTAATTTTTGTTCTCATTTTTATTCTAATTTATATTATCATTTTTATTCTAATTTATATTCTCATTCTTATTCCTCGTTCTCCTTCGAAGAGAAGTACGTTAATCGCGCGACGTTTTTTTCTAATTCGAGGAGGAGATCGAATTGAAAAGCTTCATAAATATATACCATATGCGGCATATGCGGAAGACGAGGCAGGCGCAACGTCGATACCTGGACCTGTTGTGGTGCGACAGACCGTCGTACGAAAAATGAGAGAGGCGCACGCCCAACTTCGCAGACATATTCAGATTGCGAAGATTGTTCGGCATGGAGTCGCTCGTCTCGGAACATATATACAAGACCGAGCGTCTCTACGACGGCGGCGATTCTCCCGTGGATTTGTGTTACGGCGGAGACGGTCTAAGTTCGATCGACGAGCCGGTCTAAGCTCGATCGACGGTGAGTTTTAATCGAAGTATGTATCTCTTTTCGTCTAACGCGCGTACTCTCTCGTATCGCGTACCTCGGTACGACCTATTAATGCTATACTTTCAAATATAAGACCGAAGGAAATAAAATTTGCGGTTGGAATGATTGTAACATATAATCATAAAAGATTTGATCACTCTGTAAATAGTTCTGCCGGTGTAATAGTCGGATGGCACCGATATGAAGATACACATCATGTAAAGTTTTCGATAAATAAATTAAAGGATCCTGTTTTACCATTAAAGATTGTCTGTAGCAATTTTAGTAATACAAAAACACATTACATAATACTTAGTGAACATAACGAAATGTGTTACGTCGAAGAGGGTATGAATATCATTTTGAATTTTTATTTTAAATTACATTTGTTCATTGTACGAACTCGTCTCTTTATATATAACATAAAATCAAGACATTTTCTTTTATTTAGATTTATTTTAGATATTTTAGGTGTTTATTCTTTTTATACTTTAGTTGCCTTATTTTAATTATTATTTTATTTATATAATCTTATTTGATCCATATATTTTATTTAGTTCACCATATATTAATTTATTTTTTACTTTTATTTTAGATGCTATAACTAAAACAACACCGAAATGGATCGATAATAACGAAATAAGGCACTACTTTTGTAAATTTGAAGGCACGCATTATGTGCCAAACGAAATGCTGGCGAAATATTACCCACATGATGCCGCTATAACTGCAATAATATCTGGCGATTAGATAAAAATACATAAATTGAATAATGTGTGTAATATTTATAATATATATAAAACTTTCATTAAATATCATGTTATATAAAACTTTTGACAAATGTTATATTAAAACCAAGAACTCACCTATTATTAAGTCAAAATATAATGTAAGCTATGAAATATTGCGCAAAATAAACAACATAATTCTAAAATGTTACAATTATATGTACAAGAGTTTTGTTTAAAATAGTTGTCATCAAAAGACGCGGTAATGCCTTGCACTAAGTTCATGCGAAGCATTCGCGCGGCTGAAATAATATCAAATAAATATCAAGAACAAAACCTAAATTATCAAGGATCGACAATATAATAAACTTACAAAAATTGGAAATTTTAAACACTTGAATAAATGTTGTAAAATCTAATCGAAGGGCAGGATATGTATCTACGAAGGAACCGGGAAATCTAACGAAAACCTGAATAAATCTTGTCGAATAGCATTTAAGAAGATCCACGAGACACTCCCTATTTATCTCCGGCAACCCTTCCTCCTAGTTACACCCCTGTACATCAACCAGAATCCGATTCGACCGAAGTAGATCCTTTACCCGATTTTCAATCATATTCACCCTCTCCTTACCCTCCAACGAACCGTCGCTAACCTCAACTCCTCTTCCTTCCCTTGATGGGCCTGGTCCCATATACCTTCACAATTTACTCAGTTTCTTGAATGTCGCTCCTCCTAATATAACTATCCCCTGCTTTATTCTATTTATAGAATATCTCTTAGTCATACCTACAGAATTCCTATGGAGAAAATATCCTCCGCAATCTAATTCCCTCTATATCTAATTAACCTCCTTCGTCTCGTCAATACACATACACATTCACTTAGAATTAACTGTTATTTGCGCAAACGACAAAAACATTATACCTTCCGGTCGAGCATAGCGATAAGAAATAGTATTACCCCTTAATCTGCTCGATTGACGACCTCCGTACTCGTGTAATATCCGCGAGAAAACACACACATGCATATTCACTCATACACTCACACACGCTAAATATAACAGACTTAATTGTAATCCATTAAATTTTTCTATTATGTCCAAATTTATCTGGTACCTCTTCTTTAATAAATGTTAAACTTGTAATTAGAATTTTCAATTGATTCATTACCTTCTCATTCCTAACCATCAAAGATCGCACATTGATCCCGCCTTGTGTAAACAAGATTAAATTTCCTTACCAAAAAGGAGACCATTGAGCGAACTAAAGTAATAGCGACTTAACGAGAGTCGTTTATCTGTTTTCGAATCCCAATATTCGCTCGACTTCCCATTGCGAGAAAATATTACCTGTATGATGCACTTCCTTCGACCCATTCTTCTCTAGTACTAATATATTATATATATAATATTAAAAACAATTATATATATATTAAAAACAATAAAATTTTGTACCTACCATGGAGATTCGGCAAGCAAGCTTTTAATCTCATCCATAAAGAAAGAATTATATCTAAAATTAATTATATCTAAAATAGGCCTACAAATTATTTCATTTAAATGTTTATCCAAATAAAATATTTTTTCAAAATTTGTGAAATTATCTTTTGAAACATTGATGTTGTTATAGTAATGATCATAAATTAATTGAGACACATAATTCCGTAATTGTCTCACACAATTAATGCCCGTTTCCATAAAGTTTAAACTTTCTTTATTCTTCTGTTCGTTCTTTTCAGATACTTTTTGATCATTTTCCTTGGATATCTTGTCTCAAAGTTTCTTCGCAGAAGGCCATCGAAAATTAGAACGAAAAATACTTTAATAAATTATTGAAAATCACATCAGCTACTGCAAATGGTTATTGCATCAATAATAAATTTTCAGAGAAATAAATTTTTTGAAATATTCAAAGTGTCAATTAAAAAAATCAAAATCAAAAATCAAATTTTTTTGTCTCTTTACGTAGAAAACATAAATATGCAGAAAAATATATAATATGTAGGCCGATTGAGATTGACAAAAATGAGAAAGGGAGAAAAATTCTCGAATTTTGGAATTAAATTGATTCGAGCGAGAGAAGGAGAGGATGTCATAAAAGGAAAGAAAAAAGGAATATATATATATAGGCAATGTAAATTAATTAAAGTCCGGATAACTGATTAACAAGAAGCAACTTGAATGCGAAGGATATTTCAGAATATATTCACAGCGGTATTTCAACAGTGTGCAAAGTAAGGAAAAGGTTCTATGTAAATAAAACGTGTGTTTAGGCTGGCTGATCCGTAACCACTCTCTGATTCGAGATCGGTCTGCTATGTCATGTAACACGGAATTTATTGATCTTGCGCAAATTTATTGATCGCGCTACAATTATTGAGTCTTACTACCTAAAGATAAATTCTTCTTTAAGATGTTTCAGCTTATTTTAAAATTTTTCGTATAAAAAAGTTATGTAAATTATAAAATATTAGAAATTATGAATTTGCACTAGAAAACTCTAAAATATAATGCGTTTGGATAACAAGCGATTCAAGTAATTTTATTTTATAATATTTGTAAAATATTGAAAAAACTAATATATACGCTAAATATTTTATTTGAAATATATTTTATTATGGAGATGATAAATGTCTCTCCTTAGTAAATAGATAATGAGTTACCTAAATATAATAATTATGTATAAAGTGTGTATATTATCATGTCATCTTTCTTTTATGTGGGCAATAATCAAGCGACGCATAGCGTCGTGACATTAAGTACAAAAAAAGAAAAGGGATCCGAGCACTGAAAGTAATTGTCCTCGACGCGGCCAAAACTACCAAATTGAACATGCTGGCAGCGTAATCAAATATCAGATTAAATATTTAATTACATAATATAATTATTAATTACATAATAAATAATTTTACATTAATTACATAATAAATATTTAATTATATAAATATTTAATATTTAATTAAATATTTAATGTCTAATATTTTACATTTTATTGGAGATATATCTGTTTATAATGTAAACAATCCGGGCACGCCAAGTTTTCATAACTTATTTCGATTTAAAGACTTTGATTTAAAATTTGTGTAAAACTTTTTTTTAAATTATATACATTATATAAAAAATGTTTTAAGAATTAAAAGATCCTAATTCTCAATAAATATTTTAAACATCAAATTTCTCTGAATAAAAATAAAATGCGTTTCAATTTCTTAGAGAATTTATATATAATATTTCTACAGTATAAAATTAAATTCATGACAAATATTATATTAAATTTACAAATTGATACAAAGTATTTGGCTTTCTCTTTCTACGTGTTGTGTACATGTGCGGTGACAATGATAAAGATATTTCTTAATTGAAAATTTTTATATTTCGATTTTGCGTTATAATATCTTCGTCTCTAGATCACGCAGCACAAAAAGAAAGATACTTTCTTTATATAATTCGAACTCGCTCTGTCGATTAAGACTAGTAAGAATTCGATCCATTCAGCCATTATTGAAATCCGATAATTTGAGTTACACTCATCTGTCCGATTCGCGTATAGATGCATGGAGTGCTGCGCTAATGCTTAGCATGAACTTGGCGCGAGGCACTATCGTGTCTCTGGATGATAACTTTTTTCAACAAAAGTCTTGTAATATTTTACAATTATATTGTTTATTTTGCGCAATTTCATAATTAATTATATTATATTTTGACTTAATAATAGGCGAATTCTTGGTGTTTTCATATGACATTTGTCCAAAGTTTTATATAACATGATATTTAACGAAAGTTATATATTATAAATATTACACACATTATACAATTTATGTATTTTTATCTAATCGTCAGATATTGCTGCAGTTATAGCGGCATCATGTGGGTAATATCTCGCCAGCATTTCGTTTGGCACATAATGCGTGCCTTCAAATTTACAGAAGTAGCGCCCTATTTCGTCATTATCGATCCATTTCGGCGTTATTTTAATTATATCACCTAAAGTAAAAAAAAAATAAATTAATATATGATGAACTAAATAACATATATAAATCAAATAAGATTATATAAATAAAATAATAATTAAAATAAGGCAACTGAAATATAAAAAGAATAAACAAAATATCTAAAATATCTAAAATAAATCTAAAAATAAATCTAAAATAATATGTCCCGATTTTATGTTATATATAAAGAGGCGAGTTCGTACAATGAACAAATGTAATTTAAAATAAAATAAAATAAAAATTCGAAATGATATTCATACCCTCTTCGACATAACACATTTTTTTATTATTTTCACTAAGTATTACGTAATGTGTTTTTGTACAATAAAAATCCCTGCAGACAATGTCTAACGGTAAAGCAGGAATCGTTAAATTGCATTTAGAAAACTTCAAATGTCCATAATATAATTCTTTACATCGATGCCATCCGACTATTGCACCGGCAAAACTAATTATAGAGTGATCATATCTTTCTTGATTATATGTTACAATCATTCCAACCGCAAATTTTATTTTCTTCGGTCTTATATTTGATTGTTTTATTTTATTAAAGTGAAAACTGTGCTGGAAAATGTAAAATCAGATATTAATGAATATCTCTTGTCAAGTAATTCCTAGAAATGGAATTTTGTAAAAGTCTTTCAAGTCTTACAGCTAATTAAATTATAAATAATTATTATACAGAGTCCTAGACCACCCGTACACTACTTTTCTTTCAAAAACTAAGCATTTTAGAGAAAAACGTTTTCGACAAAAATTGGATGGTTTTGAGGGGAACATAAAATTGTGTCATTGGTTTGACCTTGGCTGACATTGTTAAGGTCAGGTCAAGGACACCTTTAATTTCTTAAACAGAATTGCCTATTTTTTATTGCATATTCTTATAGTTTATGTCGAGAGCTTTCCAAAACACTATAATAAAATATTTTTTCATCAAGTATTTTTCGAATTATTTTTTGAGGCTTGAAATCATTTCTTAATTTTACATAAACCATAAAATATCTTGTAAAATATTCATATTTTGATTATCTTAGCTTAATACTTTTATGTACAAAATAATGAGAGGAATCAATTGCAAACAAACATACAGTTGTTTTTAAGAAAAAATATGGAATTGTTAATTGCAAATTACATATATTTTTCGAAACAATTATGTGTTTTCTTTATCACCAATGACATCTTATGTTCCCCTCAAAACCATACAATTTATGTCGAAAACGTTTTTCTCTAAAATGCTTAGTTTTTGAAAGAAAAGGGATGTACAGGTGGTCTAGGACACCCTGTATACATAATTGTAATCAGACAAATGTCAGAGATTTTTTATTATTATTGTATATTAATATGTGATATATAAAATGTCAAAATACCACTCTTAAATCCCAAATGCGTCCAATTGCTTTTTCCGGCGGCACAGGACTTGAAAGGTTACTCCACCATCCTACGTTCATACATATAAGTGTGTCTATCATATCCTGCAGTATCTGAAAAAAGATGTAACATACGAATAGATCTCCTATTACAAACAGAAAAGAAGAAATTGTATATTTTTCTGCCTATATAAAGTATTTCATTGGCTCATATCGTGTTACAAGTTTAATAAATTGATTAGATAGATAATTGATAAATTGATTTTTTAAAAAAAATTTTTTAAAAAGTTATTTTGTAATTATCCGCCTTTCGTTTATTTGCACTTATATCTATTTTTATGTATTGCACTGAAGATGGCCCAAAAATGGGGCCGAAACGTTCGAACCTTTAACGTCTTAACGATTTCTTTGTTTAATATTTTTTGTCTAACATCTAACCTTTGCGACATATGTAATAAATAAATACTGAGATTTTGTCTTAGTTACATCGGTTATATCTAACTCGTATTTGCCTAACTCTATGTTTATTAATTTTAAATTGATTAGAGTTAAATTTATAGAAAAATCATCATATGAGTAATACCTTTTCAGCTGTTATTGCTAAAGGTTCTTCAGGACACTCTTCCTCAACGAGACAATCCGGGAAAGTGTCAAAATTTAAGCTAAAACATCTTACATCTTCTAAACTACTCGTGGTACTGTAAACAATAAAACAAGTTATTTACATATGCGTGCATGTGTATGTATGATAAGAAGAAAATACCGACAAACTCGGGTAACTATTCATCTAATATTATACTTACTACTTCGGTTTCCAAAATATACACATACGGGAGGAATGTGGCAACATTATTATATCGCAACGTAGGCCAAGTCTCCTCGCCACACTCTGATATATTATAAATAAAATTATTTCTTCGCCACATTTCATTTCCTCGCCATATTCCACTTCTAAGACCTGTGTCAGTAATTACAATACAATAAATTAATTACAGAGAAAAAGAGAGGGAAGTAGTGCTTTTAACGTAATAATATGATCGAATATATGATCATGTTTATGACATAATTTCAATGTATTATAATATAAATCTTGAATAACTTACATGATCTATACACATGAATTCCAAACGTGTGTGTAACGATGTGATTGATGTGAACTTTAATTCGTCAAAAATATATTCCTCGAGTGCATCCATAATTTGCGTTCCTTCCGTTTCGTCCCAATGATTATCGTCGATATTGTTGTTCCTCCAATAGGCAAAATTTTCAGCAGTCGTCGAAAATATCGAATGGTCGGGATGTTCTTCTCTAAGATAATTCAATACTTCTAATGCAATATTATCTAGTGACGTTTTTATGAACGAATAAAATACATCCTTTTGGGGTTGAAACCATTGTGCTACAATAGTAGCACCCCGTTCCAAAAGCTGATTTTTGTGAGGTAGTTTTTTAAATCTTTCCCACTTTTCATTTACCAAACAGTACCTCAGATAATAAAGCAATTTCGTATTGCAATATCTTTCCGTTAGGTCGCAATCCGCACTTCTAAAAAATTTATATACATACATAAGTACATATTAAATACAATTAAATACGTATATATTAAAAACAATTTAATTTTGTACCTACCGTGGTTGAGATTGGGCAAGCAAGCTTTTAATCTCATCCATAAAGAAAAAAATATTTATAAAATTATCAGGCCAACAAATTATTTCATTTATATATTTATCCCAATAAAATATTTCTTCAAAACTTGCGAATTTATTTATTGAAACAATGAAGTTGTTATGGTAATAAACATAAATTAATTGAGACACGTAATTCCGTAATTGTCTCGCACAATTAATGCCCGTTTCCATAAAGTTAAAAATTTTTTCATTCTTCTGTTCGTTCTTTTTAAATTCTTTTTGTTCATTTTCCTTCGATATCTTGTCACAAATTTTTTTTGCAGAAGGCCATCTATAATTAGAATAAAAAATACCTTAATAAACTTTTGAAAACCACATCAAACGGTTATTGCAAATGATTATTGCATCAATAATAAATTTTCAGAGAAATAAATTTTTTGAAATATTCAAAGTATCAATTAAAAAATCAATCTTTTTGTTTCTTTACGTAGAAAACATAAATATGCAGAAAAATATATAATATGTAGGCCGATTGAGGTTGACAAAAATGAGAAAGACAGAAGAATTCTCGAGTTTTCAAATTAAATTGATTCGAGCGGGAGAATGAATGTCAAAAAAAGAAAGAAAAAAAGGAATATATATATATATATAATATATATATTCTGCTATGTCATATAGCATGGAATTTATTGATCTTGCGCAAATAATCATAATTCAATAAAATATAATTGCCTACAAATATATAATCTTTATCAATTTTAAATTTAAATTTTACACTAAGAAGGTACACAATAATAGTAAATATAACAAAAAATACAAAGTAGCATTTACATTACTCCATTATCTAAACCTTATTATGTAATTATTATATAAAAAATTATTTAGCGCTCTCCTTCCCTCTTTCTCTCAGTCTCTCTATCTCACACATGTGCGCGCATACACACACACATACACCCCCCCCCCCCCCCCCACCACACACACCACACCCCCCCCCTTATTCTATATATATCAAATAGCTTATTAAATTAAAATTAATGAAACAAAACATAATTAAATTAACAAAATATACATGTAAAATTTGTAATTTTCAAGATTTCATTTTTCATTTCTATATTATTAGTATATTATATTTGTTATATTTGTTATATTACTCAAATGATACATTGCGCGATTAATGGAATAATGTCAAGAAAAATACATAAAACAAAAAATTATCTCTTAGAAGACTTTTTCTCCCAATACTTGTCGTATTTGGCTGCCCCTCAAATTGTTTGCACGTGCATCTGAAGTTAATCATATCCTCAATTCTAATATCATTATAGCTAAGAATATGAGCTATCAACTTTTCAGGTAAGCACATTATCGAAGCCATTACGAAATGAATTCAGTAAAACACTGTAAAAAATGTAGTTTAAGATAATCACAACTATTCTCGCATATAATTAATTCTCTATGAGAAAGCGCACACGAAATTTACTGTAGTACAGTTGCTATGAAAATTCTCAACTCTTTCTCCACCCTCACTCTGGACTGTATACCTGCAGGTTTGAAAATTTTCAGCTTTCTCTCATCACAATTGCTTATGAAAGAAAACTGAAAAAATGCGGAAGATGACATTTTTATTCTCCACGTGTATCTTTAAGAAAAGATAGGAAAATCATTTTCTCGAAATCTATTTTCAGAAATCAGCATTTTCTTGCGATAAAATATTTGATCATTGATTCTTTTGACTCGATATCGACTGATATCACAATTTGTGATTATATAATCAATCCTACTTTCGACATTTGCAAATGTGTAATTAAACTGTATTCATTGTATATCATGTATAGATAATAGTATTAATACGTGATGACATCAACTTTGAGAAAAGAAAAAGGATTACCTGGTAAATTTTAGATAATTATTTATTAATAATGCATTTTTAATTGCACATTTCCTAATCTAATAATTTCACTGTAAAATGTTTCGTATCATTCTAATCATGTTAATTTTGTATGTTTTTTGTGTACGTTGAACAATTGTTTTTTGCAATTAAAATTTAACTACAATTTATTAACTACAATAAAATCTCTAAAACTCACGTGAAAATTTAATATTAACTAGAATAGAATCTTTAAAACTCACGTGTACACATGTAAGATTCTAAAAAAATTGAACAAAATATACGCCTTAAGTAAACGGTTTCTAAAAAAAATAATTTAAGAAAAAAACTTTCTCTTTTATGGACATAAAATTTCTTTCCAACTGAAAGGAAGGGAAAGATCCTTCGGATAACGCACGTTTCGAGAAAATGTGTTCATAAGAATCACGTGACAATTATGGTAGGAGAAAACTGAAAATTTCTAAACCTACAGGTACAGATCAGAGTGAGGGTGGACAAAGAGTTGAGAACTTTCGTAGCAACTGTACTGCAGTACATTTCGTGTGCGCTTTCTCATAAAAAATTAATTATATACGAAAATAGTTGTGATTATCTTAAATACATTATACATTTCGCAGTGTTTTACTGAATTCTTTTCGTAATGGCTACGATAATGTGCTTACCTGAAGAGTTGATAGCTCATATTCTTAGCTATAATGATATTAGTATTGAGGATATCATTAACTTTAGATGCACGTGCAAACAATTCGAGCGGGCAGCCAAATACGACAAGTATTGGGAGAAAAAGTTTTCTCAGAGGTAATTTTTTGTTTTATGCATTTTTTGTAATTTTATTCCATTAATCGCGCAATGTATCACTTGAGTAATATAATAATAAATTTAATAAACTTAATATATTAACTATATAATAATAAGAAGATATGGAATTTTGATAATTATAAATTTTACACGTTTATTTTGTTAATTTAATTATTTTTTGTTTTATTAATTTTAATATAGTAACCTATTATGAATATAGAAGGGGTGCGGTGCGTGTGTGTGTGTGTGTGTGTGTGTGTGTGTGTGTGTGTGTTGTGTGTAGGCGCTAAGTAATTTTTTGTACAATAATTACGTTATGTTTTAACTGAGAGTGTAATGTAAATACTGCTTTATATTGTTCCGCTTTGTATTATATTATTATGTACATTCTTAGTGTAAAGTTTAATTATAATTTAAAATCAGAGCTAGAAAGTAACGCGTTACTTGTAACGTCGTTACCGTTACCGTTACTTTTTTCGGTTATGAATGTTACTTTCTTTTGTCTGTAACGGTAACGTCGTTACATTTTTACAGTAACGGTAACGAAATTAACCATTATTTTTAATCGTTATTTTAATTTTGTAATCCTGAATAGTATCCCCTTAGTAATTAAAAAAATATTCTTATTACAAAATAGTTTGCAAATATTTTCGAAAATTATACACATGCATGATATTTTTCTCTGTATTCATAAATCTAAAATTTCTAAATTATAATATTATAAATGAAAAATTGAATATAAAGAACATCAATGATGGAATAATTTATAATTATCGAAAAGTAATAATTATATTTTAAAATCGACTATAATAAATACTATAAAATAATAATTATAATTTAAAATAAATTAATTTAATTTTTGTATTATAGAAAGACACGAAAATGTATCGAATCGTTAGTAACGGCAACGGTAACGAGTTACTTTTCAAAATTAGTAACGAATAATAGTAACGAGTTACTTTTCACGAAAAGTAACAGTAACGGTAACGCGTTACTATTTGAAGTAACATTCCCAACTCTGTTTAAAATTGATGAAGCTTATTATATATTTTTCTGTATATTTAGATTTTATACGTAAAAACACAAGAAGATTGATTTTCTAATTGCTAATTTGAATATTTCCAAAAATTTATTTTCTGAACATTTATTATTAATGACTGAGCACTGTTTAATATGATTTTCAAAAGTTTATTAATGTATATTTCGTTCTAATTTTAGGTGGCCTTCTGCGAAAAAACTTTGTGACAGGATATCTAAGGAAAATGAGCAAAAGGAATCAGAAAAGAACGAACAAAAGGATAAACAAATTTTAAATTTTATGGAAATAGGCATTAATTATGCGAGAAAATTACGGAATTTTGTGTCTCAAATAATTCATCATCACTATAATTTCAATGCTTCAATAGATAATTTCGCAAATTTTAAACAAATATTTTATTTGGATGAACATTTGAATGAAATAATTTGTAAGCCTGATAATTTTATAAATAATTTTTTCTTTATGGATGAAATAAAAAACTTGCTTGCGCAATCTCCACGGTAAATACAATATAAATTAAATTGTTTTCAATATTCTAGATTAATATACTTACTACATAGTTATTATAAATATATGTATGTATATAAATTTTCAGAAGAGCGGGTTGCAATCTAACGGAAAGATATTGCAATATGAAATTGTTTCACTACCTGAGGCAATGTTCGGTGAGAGAAAAGTGGGAGAGATTTAAAGAACTACCTCATAGACAGCAGCTTTTGGAACGGGGTGCTATTATTGTAGCACAATGGTTCCAACCCCAAAAAGATGTATTTTATTCGTCTGTAAAAGAGTCACTAGATAATATCGCATTAGAAGTATTGAATTATCTCAGAGAAAAACATCCCGACCATTCAATATTTTCGACGTCTGCTGAAAATTTTGCCTACTGGAAAAACAACAACATCGACGATAATCATTGGAATGAAATGGAAGGAACGCAAATTATGGACGCACTCGAGGAATATATATTTGACAAATTAAACTTCAGACCAAACAAATCGAAAAACACAGATTTGGAGTACATGTGTATAGATAATGTAAGTTATTAAAGATTTATATTATAATACGTTGAAATTACACCCAATTATGCCGTAAACATGACCATATATTCGTATTATTACGTTAAAAGCACACATTCTCTCTCTTTTTCTCTGTAATTAATTTATCATATTTTAATTATTGACACAGGTCTTAGAAAATAAATATGGCCAAGAAATAGTTTTATTAATAATATATCACAGTGTGGCGAGGAGACTTGGCCTACGTTGCGATATAGGAAAGTTGCCATATCGCTCCCATAGACGTATATTTTGGAAACCGAAATAGTAAGTAATATTAGATTAATAGTTATCCGAGTTTGTCGTATTTTCTTCTTATCGTACATACACCCGTACACATATGTAATTTAATTTATTGTTTATAGTGCTACGAGTAGTTTAGAAGATGTGAGATCTTTTAACATAAGTTTTAACACATTCCCGGATTGTCTCGTCAAGCAACGGTGTTCTAGAGAATATTTTGCAGTAACTGCTAACGAGGTATTACTCATATGATATGATTTTTCTATAAATTTAACTTTAATTAATTTATTAAACTTGTAACACCTTGACAAAAATGAGCCAATGAAACACTTTAGGCAGAAAAAAATGTCCTTTTCTTTTGTGATAGAAGAGCTCTATTCAATGTTAAATCTATTTTTTCAGATACTGCTGGAGATGCTAGAAATACTTGTAAATTTAGAATGGTGTAATAACTTTAATGGTTATCCCGCAGGAAATGGAATTTGGATACGTCTGGGGTACGAATTTGAAAGAGGTATTTTAGCATTATATATACCACATATTAATATATAATAATAATAATTCTCTGACGTTTTTTTTTGATAACACATACAATTATGTATGAATTATATTTATTTATAATTTAATTAGCTGTAATTAAAAGCTTTCTACGAAATTTTATTTCTAAAAATTATTTAACAAAAGATATCCATTAACATCTGATTTTACATTTTCCAGCTCAGCTTTCACGTTAATGAAATAGAACAATCAAATATAAGACCAAAGGAAATAAAATTTGCGGTTGGAATGATTGTAACACATAATAAAAAAAAAATTAATCACTCTGCAAATAGTTCTGCCGGTGTAATAGTCGGATGGCACCGACATGAAGATAGACATCATGTGAAATTTTCGGTAAACAAATTAAAAGATCCTGTGTTAAAGATTATGTGTGGCAGTTTTAATAGCACAAAAACACATTACATAATACTTAATGAAAATAACGAAATGTGTTACGTCGAAGAGGGTATGAATAACATTTGAATTTTTATTTTAAATTACATTTATTAATTGTAGGAACTCGCCTCTTACATATATTAAGTAAAATCAGATAAAATTTTTTATTTTATTTAGATTTATTTTAGATATTTTAGATGTTTATTCCTTTTTATATTTTAGTTGCCTTATTTTAATTATGATTTTATTTATATAATCTTATTTGATCCATATATGTTATTTAGTTCACCATGTATTAATTTATTTTTTACTTTTTTATTTAGATGCTATAACTAAAACAACGCCGAAATGGATCGATAATAATGAAATAGAACGCTACTTTTGTAAATTTGAACGCACGCATTATGTGCCAAACGAAATGTTGGCGAGGTATTACCCACATGATGCCGCTATAACTGCAGTAATATCTAACGTTTAGATAAAAATACATAAATTGTATAATATGTGTAATATTTATAATATATAAAACTTTCATTAAATATCTTGTTATATAAAACTTTTGACAAATGTTATATTAAAACACCAAGAACTCACCTATTATTAAGTCAAAATATAATATAAATTATGATATATTGTGCAAAATAAATAACATAATTCTAAAATATTACAATTAATATGTACAAGAGATTTGGTTAAAAAAGTTGTCATCAAGAGATACGATAGTGCCTCGCAAATTCATGAAGCATTCGCGGGCAGATGAAATAGTATTAAATAAACAAGAACAAAACCTAAATTATCCCAAGGATCGACAATATAATAAATTACACCCCTGTATATCATTCATAATCCGATTCGACCAAAGTAGATCCTTCACCCGATCTTCAATCGCATTCACCAACGAACCGTCCGAGCTAATCTCAACTCCTTCCTTCCCTGATCAACAATCAGTAAACCTATCTCTTCTTCTTCCTTTGATGGACCTGGTCCCATATACTTTCACACTTACTCAGTTTGAATGCGCTCGCTCTCCTCCTAATATCATTATTCCCTGCTTTATTCTCTTTATAGAATATCCCTTAGTCATACCCATAGAATGGAGAAAAATATCCTCCCGCAATCTACCCTATACCTAAATTAAGAGACGTTTTAAAGACGTCTTTAAAGACATTTATTGACGTATTTAAGACGTTCTTAAGACGGTTATTTGACGTCATCTTGCTACCTGGATTTTTTCAGTTTTTTTTTTGCTCATTTTCCTTGGATATCTTGTCAAAGTTTTCTTTCGCAGAAGGCCATCTGAAAATTAGAACGGGGAAAAATACTTTAAATAAAATTATTGAAAATCACATCAGCTACTGCAAATGGTTATTGCATCAATTAATAAATTTTCAGAGAAATAAATTCTTTTTCAAAAATGCTCAAAAAATCAAATCTTTTTAAATTCCTTTACGTAGAAAACAAATATGCAGAAAATATATAATATGTAGGCCGATTGAGGTTGACAAAAATGAGAAAGAGAGAAGAATTCCCGAGTTTTAAAACTAAATTGATTCGAACGGGGGAGAAGGAAAGTCAAAAAAGGAAAAGAAAAGGAATATATATATATATATATATATATATACATATATATAAAGGGGAATATATATATATATATATATATATAAAGGAATATATATATATATATATGTATATAAATATATAATAACATTAATAAGTTTTACTTTTGAGGATCTTTTCGGGTTAAATCTAAAAAAGCTAAAAATTCCTTTATACCTGTAACGGGTTTTTACAGTTTTTGATCAGCAAGCATGTCCATCCATTTTTATTACTTTTTTTATTATTTTATATAGCCTATTCATAATCTATTATAACCTATTCACTATAATAACATGACACAAATCGAACCAACGTCCCCATATTGTTGGTTGATTTTTGTGCATGCGCATTAGTAACTTAGGACCCTCTGATTTTCGTCTAAACTGCGTCGTAACTGGTTAAACTCAGTGAATTTCCGTGGTGCTTCCTGGTCCGGCTTGTGACGTTGTTTCGTAGCGCGTCCGAGAGGAGAGCGATAATGGCGTGGAGGTTCCTTGTTGACTCGTCGCCTTGGATATCGCGATGTATTCGGGAGAGCACAAGCAGCGCAAAGGTGTTTCTCAGTTTCGTTTTGGACGCTCGGATACGAGTTCGCCGCGCCGTTCAAATTTTAACCTCACAAATGCCCACTCGCCGTTTATACCAATAAATATGATTTATCGAGAGAAGATGGGGTAGAGGCGTCTCGCCGACGGAGGCTGTCGATCTTCGTCCTCGTCGATCGACGGAGAGCGCTTCTACTGTGACAGGTTGGAGACCGGTGAGAGGTTCGCTCCGGAGAGTTAGGATCTCGTCGCGCGTGCGATATCGCGTTCGTCGGGCGCGCGTTTCCTTCTCGCACTCGTCGCATATCTCTCTTCCTAGGCGCGATAACGAGAGAGAGAGCGAGATCCCGCTCGGATTTACTCGCGCGAGACGAGAGGGAGATTCGCGGCGACGCTTCCGTCGCCGTTCCTTCCTCTCGGACGCGCAGCGTCGAGAAGCGCGCGATAACGCGCGTCGAATCCGGTCGAATACGGTCATTTAGAAGGTCGGATAAATTTTAACTATTTCCCGAAAGGAAAACTGTGCGACCGCGGGAGAGATTTTTCTCTCGCTCGCGCGACGTCATCGTCGCTCGAACGAACATATAAAGACGCGCTCGAGGCGCGCCCTCGCGACGCGGCGCGGCCGATCTATCCGATCGTTCTTCGGGAAGGATAAGTTCGCGAACGACGGGGGGGAAGTACGTATGAACGGCGCGAGTTCCGCCATCCGGGACCGTGAACATTAGCGACGGCTCTTAGCGGAAGAATATTCAGCGTATCCGATAGACAATCGCGACGTCGAGTTGAAGGAGAGCGCGCGATGGAACGTCGCGACGTATCATCTGGAGAGGGTCCGTTCAAACGCACAGTCGGCGCGAGGAATTGTGGGTCGAGACGACTCTCTGGCTAACAGTAAGAGAGCTGATTACAACGTTAAAAAATTAGACAGGTGGTATACGCGAAGTGATCCGAAGGATTATCCGTATCGCGATTGGAAGCCGCATCTCCGTCTGATTATCCGCACTGGAGGCAGCACGGCTCGGCGCTCAAGCTCTGCGAGGATCAATGCGCTTAAGGATAACACGGACGAATATCTGCGATACACCTTACAGTCGCAACGGGGACGGCAAGTTTCGCTCGTACCCGTTTCCACAGGAGAACGTTCTGCGGCTACGACTGGCCGCTCCGGGGAGGACTTCGGGAGTTGGACGAGATCCCATGAACGAGGATCGCCGATTCGCCGAGTCGAGGCTCGCCAAAGGGTGCCCGAGTGTTCCAAAGAAGGCCGCGGAGCATCGGTCTTCGAGACGCGCGCGGAGGAACTGTGAATCGAGACGGTTGCGTGTAGCGAAAGAGCGGCGGGAGATTCGCGGACGGGGCCGGGAGATATGCGCCGAAGACGCGCGAGTCGCAGTTTCGACTGCTCGTGGATTCGCGGGCGAGACTCTGTGGATAACGTGGGATAAGGTCCCGTGGAGAGAGAGGTCGACGACAAATCCAGTCCTAAGGAGAGAAGAGGAGAGGACGCGACCAGGCGAGAAGGCAGCACGGTCGAGTGCTCGAGAGCGCGCGCGACGTTGCCACGACGGACAACTATCGCGCATGGGCGCGACGAAGGTGCGAGGAGGCCCCGCGACTCTGCGCGAGAGATGCCGAGACGCGCGTCGCCGAATCTCGATCAAGGGGGCGGGGAGAAACCCTTCCTGGGGGGGGTCGCTCGAATCCTGCGAGTGATCGACGCGCGAGGAACGATCTACGGCGACGCTTCGCGAGCGCGAGGGCACGCCCGGGTGTCGAGAGACGCGAAGACGGCGGCGGCCAGTCGCGCGAGGGCGGTGAGCCGCGCGAGGGATTCTCGTGATCTGAGATCGACACGGCCTTCAAGAGACGCGTGTTGACCGACGCGGTGATTAAATCGCGAACTTTTGCGATTTCCTCGAGGACGCGAGGGATACCGTGCTCCGCCGCGTGCGAGACGTCATGGGCCGGGATATCACAGTGTGTTAAAGTCGAACACGGTTCAGTTACGGAAACGGTCGAAGGGATTATCGACGCGGAGCTCGGCAGAGCGAGCCGCCAGATTATCTGAGGGGGGTCTGCTGAGGCGTTGGCGCTGCGGTGAGAGAGACAGAGAGATGATTTGGCCCTGAGGGCGGCAGCGTGCGTGCGCCGAGCCTATTGTTCGTCACGCGTTGAGTTATGACACACGACTGTCATTGTTCTTGGGGTGGAGAATACGGAAAGCTTTCACTGAGTGTCGACATGGTTCTTTGAGGGCAGCTACGATCATCCGGCGGATGATCCTGCCATTGCCACCGTGCTTCACGAAAGGGCACGGTCTGAAGTCACACTAACAGGGGAAATACACGAGGGTGACCGAGAGTCACGCGCAGAAAACGGACGGCGCAGTCTTCCTCTCACAGGCTGTGCCTCCCGCGGCATCTTTTCGAGGATTTTGCCAACGCTAAAATTTACAGATTAAAAAGAAATAGTGCGGGACTTTCGAGAGGAGTTGGAATCTATCGCGGGACCCTCGAACGGAAGTGCCAGTGAAAAAGCGAACACTGCGGCCTTGCTGGGGGCTCCCTGGCGTTCACCGGGATTCTGCAAGTTTGCCTGAGCATCCTTCTGTACAGCGGCTGGCCTCTGCCTTTGCTTCAGAGACCACCGATATATGCTTACAGCTATATTTACGTTACGTATTTATGATTTCTCTAAGCAATATTATAATTAACGTTACTGATAGAGATTACGATAGATCCTTTTCGATCATTATTATTTTCGTCCGACTAACGGGTTATCGTTTCAACACGGCGGCTTCGAACTGTCATAATCCGTGAGTAGGGGTGAAATTATTAGCCTTTTGTATAAACTGAAGCACCGCCTCGATTATTTACGTTATAGTTCTTTATTATACTTAGACTAGCTGTCACTACAGTTATTATTTAATCCTGTTAAAATAAATCTATTCTGAGCAACAGCGATACCCCATTGGATTTCCTTTGTGGACTAACCGCTTCCTGCAGGTAATTGATTAAGATATTTCAGAGATTAACCACAGGCAAGTACGACGACGCGGAACCAGAGATATTACGCTGTAGTTACTGTACAACGGTGTTCAACGGAGAATTCCTGTCAGGCGATAAGGCGTTAAGACGATCGCCACGAGAAACCACTTTCTTCTTCTTCTTCTTCTTCTATTTGAATGGCACTGGGCGAAAATTATTCTTGCCCATACTGTCAGTAACCATCCCCTACTCACGACGGATCTGCGCGAGTAGTACGATTCGCGTCGTCAGCGATATCATCGCGCTTGTCCTTGGGGGAGGAAGCCAAGGGGAGCGCGACAGCGGGGGCCCTGTCGCGCATATTCGATTTAACAGGGGTGAAATTCAAACAGGTACAATCCTATGCGGGCGGGATGCTACGTGCGATAACCGCGAGAGATTCAGACGAAGAGAGCGGGTGGTCAACGTGCGATCGACGAGGCGGTTTCGCGTGGTCGGTGTTGCCGCTTTGTATCCCGTCGACAGGAACGGCGAGAGAAGCTCGCGATATCCTCGACCACAGTGTTGAATTTGGAGGGCTGAAGCTGCGACTCGGAACGGGAACTGGAAACTTGCCTGAGCGTTCGGGGGAACGATATATCGGTGGGGAACGTGTACACTGTTGGACAGAGACGAGCGCGGAAGGGCGACGACGGCGCGGTGGCGGCGGCGGTGGGAATTCCGCATCTGTCCTTCTTGTTTGACGGATCGAAAGAGAGAGACTCGTTAACATGCTGTATCTCTGATCGACGCGACGCGGCAAGTACGCGGTCGCATTTCGCCTGTATCAGAAATCTGTGTCATCTAGTCAGCTCGCAGTTGAGCAAGCGGCAGCACAGGAGGGCACGTGTGCGATCGGTGAGCGTTTTGGATCTCGACGAGAGAGAGTGAAAAATATCGATCTAATGCGTATCTTTTATTTCACAGATAAAGCATGCGTTACTTTTTGTACGAGCGGGAGAAGTTGTCGGCGCACAACGAGGAGTTGCGGCAAGGGGGCTGAACGATTGCGCGATCGTTCTCCCGACGAGGACGACAGGTGGCTGACGTTCGATCATCAGGTTCGCGAAAAGAAGCGAATTCCAATTCCGTTCGTAGTACGCCGATTTGCAGTGGGGGCGGTCGTTGGAGAAAGGAAGGAGATGAGGGGAGGAGAACCGCCAACACGGCGTTCCTAGCATCTACAGGTTCACAGCGTGATGCCCTAATTACGTGCCGCTCGCTTCGAGGCGACGCCGTCGCGGCGTACAGATTTTTTGATCGCGGGGGCGAGGATTGCGTCGCGGGCCCCTGGTTCGTGCGCGAGTTGTGTGATTTGCGCTTCGCGCGAACGGCGAAGGTCGCTCTCGGACGCCGTGATACCGATGAAGGATCTCACGCCAGACGGGGAGCGGGAGAGATTCACGAGCGCATCGCGCTGTCACGCGTGAGCGCGGAGACCGTTCGAGGCGGATGACGGTTCGCGTGGGGCGACGATCACTTCGTCATCACTTGAAGGCCGGCCGTTTCAGAGGCCAAGTGCATTCCGCATGGTAATTTGAAAAATTACAAGGACTCCTACGGTCATACCCGTGTTTCTTTCACAATCTGTCGGGTTATGACGCGAACTATCATTACATTATCAAGGATGTGGCTAAAATGGGGCGTATCTCCCGGGGGCAGCGTGTTCGAGTTCAGTTGCCGGTGGGACGAAGGAATCTACATAGCTTTCCCGAAGACCGGTTCGAGACACCGCGGCGGCGGAGGAAGACGAGGGAAAAGGATGCCACGCGGTTCCAGATACGTCAAATTACGATTCTTGTGGATTCGTTCAAGTTTTTAGACGCCAGGGTCTCGAGAAACTGGCGTCGTATTCTCGGGGGGGACGAGGGAGCAAACTGACGATCGCGCGAAGGGCGAAGTTTCGCGATCTCCCCGACAATTTCCGGGGGGGCTTCTCACGCACAAAAGGTGTTCCCGTACGGGTACGTCGACATGTCGAGAGACTGCGGAGACGCGTCTTCCCGCCGCGTCCTTTCTCTACAGGTTCTCTTAATGACCGGCGGACACCGTATCGGAGAGCGATTACGCACTCGCGTTCGGAAGAAGTTTAGCGTCGAAAGGCGTTGGGCGATTACAGCGATCTCTATTTAAAGGGACCGACGTTCTTCTGCTCGTGGACGATTTGAAAAAAATTTTCGCGCCGCATGCTTGGAGAGTTACGGTTTCAAATTTCCCGCGTGAACTAAGTACATCGCTGCCGGGTGGGGGACGCGATGCTTAAGTACATAGGAAGAGTCCGCTTCGGCGAGCTGCTCAACCGATATCGATATGATGATGTTCGTGGAACATTTGATTTGACACGAGGATTATTGTCGACAACCTACGGCATACCGCGCGCGAATAAGAAGGTTCTCGGTCTGATGAAGGACGAGAATAACGGGACTCTCATGCTCGAATTCGTCGGACCTGTGAGCGAAGATATACGCGTTGCGAGTCGAGGGTAGGGAACGACACTAAGAAGAGCAAGGGTGTGAAGAGCAGCGTCGTCGCGGAGAACGCTGACGTTCGACGATTACGCGCGCTGCCTGAGACGCGAGATCGAGATGATTTTGCGAACAGTGGTGCCTGAGATCCAAGTTGCACGAGGTGTACACCGTGCGCGAGTCTAAGGACGCGCTCAGTCCGGGTACGACGATAAGCGCTACGTCGTGTCCGATCTGACCGACACTCTGCCGTGACTACAAGATACTTCGTGTGAGAAGAGGCGAGGATATTTCGCGAACGCAATGCGGCGTATTTTTGTTCTAGATATATGTAATGTATTTTCTCATCTTTAATATTACGTAAAAAAATATATGTAATGTATTTTCTTATCTTTAATGTTACAGAAAAATACATATTTCGTTAAGCAATATGTTAGCTTTGTTTAATTCCACGAATTATGCCGACTTGTCCATTCCCAGCCACTTCACGAAAACCTCGTCGCCCTTTCTTCGTTGCAGCAGTCTCTCCACGAGATACACGTCAGGAATCGGAGACACGCTGTACTCGTGCTCGTAGTATAAGCCGGCTATCAGCGCTCATTAAAAGGAATCCCTCAGCAGATACGTCGCGGGATGGGTCCTTCGCACCTCGGCTACACGGAAGATCTCCGCAGTCCAATTCGGCGTGTACCCTTTTCGAACAGCGTCTTGTACTTGCTCACGCGACGGGATCGTTCGGTCGAAACTTTCCCGGAGCGGCGATCTTCGGGTGACTGTACATCGTCGACAGGAGCTGACGCTCGAGCGGGCGTCACGTCGATCAGGCGCATCCCGATGGTTCGATGTTTGCAAGGCGTTGTACTTGATATCAGGCGCGGTAGCGCGTCGAGTACCACTTGTACGTTCCCAGTTCAGCCCGTGAAGTACTTCCACATCGAGTTCTTGAACGTGCGATTGAAACGCTCGACGATCGATGCTTCAGCAATCGAGTACGTCGAGTAGTACGATTCATATGTTTATCGACGAATCCGCGACCTCGACGTTGTGGTGGAACCTCCTTTCCCCTTCGTCAGTTTGCAGATTTTTCGGGCGGCGCTCGAGGCGCGCGTCACGCTCGATAAGGTCGAGTGACCTCGTCGCCGCTCTTCTTGAGCGGCATCGCCCACGGCGTACTTGCTCAAAGCGTCGATGACGGTGAGTATGTAATTGTGACGCTTTGTTATCCTGGCGTATGGACGCATTCCGACGACGTCCGACTTGTCACAGATTGTCGTATCCGCACCGCGACGGGGAAGTTCTTTTTCGCGGGCGCGTGGAGTCCTTTACGAGTCTCCGTTTCGCGGCGCTCATCTCGCTCTCTTTCTTTCTTTTTCGTCGCGGAAGAGACCGTCGCGACGCTACCCCTCCTTCGGCTGCTGCTTATCGGCAATCTTAGCGTCCAGTTTTATAACCACTTTATTCGGATCGATCGTCTTAGGGATCGGCGCTGCAGCCGCCGCTGCCGCGTCGTCGTCGCGCTTCGTTCTCCTCGCGAAGTTCGCGCTCTCTCAGACGCGACACCCGACGTCCATTTTTTCCAGCAATTTCGGTTAGAAGTCAGCGCCTTCGTCGTCAACTCCTACAGCGTCCTGTCGTGACCGCTCAACGCGGCGCGATTTCTCTCGTTATTCGCCGCCACGTTGTTCACGTGCGACAGAGATCTCTCCAAGGCTCGCACTCGCTTCTCCATCTTTGATCGATCTCTTTCTTGAGCCGCGCGATCGAAGTCCCCAGATCGCGCAACAGTTTGCTCGATCGCGTCCTCGTTCGCTCGGAGTCGTCTCGGACGGAGCTCCTTCAAATCGCTCAGTCGCTCGTCGACGACCGCGCGCGTCCGCGAGGCCGATCTCTTCCTCCGGGCGACCTCGATCTTCATCGCGGCGAGCTCTTGCAGATTCTCCAGCGTTCGCAGCCGATTCTCGAGAGCGTTCCCCTCCTGCACTAATCTGCGCAACGCCGGGTTTCTCCAAAGCGCGCGATCTTTTTCGGCTCGCGGCGCTCTCGAGGGAGCGTCATCCGTACAAGAGCGATCGATTTTCTTCGCAAGCATCCTTTGTCTCGCGCTGCTCTCCAGCCGCACATACCCGCGATATTCTCGCGGCATTCGCTTCCACTTTCACCTGGCGCATAACGTGCGCCATGTAACTCTTGTTCGTCGCGTCGTCGTCGTGGCGGCCAGGCCTCTCTTCCTATCTTGAGACGCCACGGTCGTAATGCGACGCGGTGGAATAGACGTCGAGGACGGTCAGACACAGCGCGTTATCACACACGTAATTTCGCAGACATTCCACGCTCGCGCGCGATCTGTCGCTCAATGCATTGCGGGCCGCGTCTTTCCGCAGCGATACCCGAACTTGTTCACGGACATCGCGTCGTCGAATGGAAAGATGCGCGCGCGTGCCACCGCAGCGGCTCCCCGCGATCGTCTCAAGTATCTCGCCCGCCTCGCGAAGCTCCTCGATTGGCGGTCGCGATCTCGTTGTCGTGAGTATTGTTGTCTGGCTTCTGACGAAGAAGCATCCAGCACCGAAGACAATCCACCACCTGTTCTTGATCGTCCCAGTGAACGTAGTCCACGATGTCGCGGGTCACGCGCATATCTGCGGCGTCGCGTAGCCGGCGGCGCACGACCCCCGCCGATCTTTCTTTCTCGGACTGTTCGTCTGTAAGATTGAGTTATACGTGCTTGTACTTGTATCCCTTGTTTCCTTAATACGAGCATGCGAATATTGTGCTCGCGCCTGTGAGCGTTAGTTTGCAGAAGTATGCCCTCGCACGCGACTTTGTTCTCTCTCCGTGTACTTTCGGGAATTCTCTTTGAAGATTAATTCGTACAGACCGAGGTGCCTACGTATCTGACTCCATCCACCAATAACTCGCGTTGTCGGCGCCCACGCTCAATCCGTTTGTTTCCAGCATAATGCGCCCGGCGTCGGCAGTGAAGTAGACCTGCAAACGCATCGAATTCGTCGCGCGCTGGGCAAGCCGCTAAGAAGAGCGCCCACGTACTTCCACGCCAATGGGCCCCCAATTGATCGAGCAGGATATTTTCGCCCTGGGAAGTCCGGGCAGAGACCGTCTCACCGATGCTTCGGAGCATCGCGGGTTATCCGAAGACGTCGTCGCTCGTCTCGGGGAACGTCTCCTCGACGGGCGACTCCGCGAAGAGATCTCTGCTTCGCGAACTGCGCCGCTGCGCGGAGATGGGCGTGGAAGCCGCGATAACCGGACGTCGCGTCCAGACGCCGAGATCGATTTATTTTTTCATCGCTATTTAAAAAGAATGTACTTTTGTGCCAGTGGCCCCAAAGTGCTCGCTTAACATTTCTTGACCCCCTTTCGAGCTTTGTAATATGTTTTGAACAGATGGTGATTCGAGCGGGTTGCCCGTGGGTTTCGAAAACACTCGATTGCGAGTGATTCGGGTATCGTGGCTGTTCACCCCTCGGTTTCTCGCGGTGTGGGGTTATCAGCGATTCATTCAATGTATGTGGTGTCGATAAACATTCGCCTTCAATCGTTGCCTTCTTTCAGCGTCGTATCCCTCCTCTTCCCTTCCTCCTTGTACCTCTTGATGTAAAAATTTCTTAATTATAGCGTCAGCGTTACTCTCCTGGCTCGTTTTTCTTATTGCTAGAGTTGTCGACGATCTTTTACAGTGGCTCGATAATAGATCTAAATAGGGTCTTGACCGCGATATCGTCGTCGATCTTACCGGTCACTTCAAAACGCGATGTTCTTGCGGATCGATCTTCGCTCGTTTTCAATCTCCCCGCAGAATTTTTCTACGCTCGCGAATATTATCGCTTTCAGCCATGCTGACGGAATGTCGAGCGTTTCACCCTCTCGACAGAATGTCGGCAGCGACTAATCGTTTTGCGGCATCGCGAACACAGTTAAATCCTTTTCTTAAATCGCCCGTTCATAAGCGAGCTGTCCTTTTCTATCACTAAGGAATCAATATTTTTGTTGCCAACAAGTACGACATAATTCACTGAAATCCTGCACGCTGCCGATATTCACGTGGATCGTTGTACACGTGTTTCAAGTTGGTACCGTTCTGTTTAAACAAGATCAACAGGTTCTATGCTGTCGCGTATAAGCATGTTTTAGTATTTCTCGCGTCAGTTCGACAAAGATAGAAGCAGTCGACGTTCGAGTGACGATCCATCGAGAAGAGCTCTTGGTCGTATCTTGCTTGTCGCACGTCACGTCATCGAAGACGGAAATTCGAGTTTGGACGTGCCTCGTTTCGTGGAATGACGTCACTGTTATTGGAGAACGTAAAATAGTCGATTTGCTTAATCGGCATCAACAAACCCTCCAGATATCGATATGTCTATTGTAGCGACTTCGAGTACACGCACACGTTCTCGAAAACGTACACCGTATGGACTTTCCAGTAAAGGGGAACGTTGGTTTTATCACATCCCGAGGGACCGCAAACGATCGCGCATATAGTAGCATCGCACGTATCTGCGCATCTCCGCGTTGTCCCCCAACTTAATTTGTCATCGCAATTCATCACGCGTATCGTCAAAGGCTGTTGTACGAATCGCATGTTTTCTTTTCGAATCAATTTTACGAATGATCGCGAGGAGAGAGACCTATTTATAGAGGTGTTGCGACTCGGGGAAACCGCTCAGCAAAAAGTCAAAAGAGACACTCGGGCTTACCGCCAAACAATTGCAGTATATCCCAAAGATTCTTTTGCCGTACTTCTGGTGATTACGTGGAACGATTGTGGGACAAGCTTCCAGAATATATAAAGGCTGATTCGAGGTTCAACAATATTCTGTGCATGCGACATTACAACCAGCCGTGGCAGAAAACGCAGAATATTGACGGTCCGCCACCGTTAATTAAAGATTGCAGCGACATATGTCAGCGAGAATCGTAAGAGGTTCGCGGTTTTTAAATCACGCGATAAACGCTTCCGATCGAATTCCATATTTCCGGCTATCAGTTTTGCGAGCCAGACACACGGTTCGAGAAGCGATTAGCGAGAGGTGATCGAGGTATAACCATTTGGATGCGGCGTGTCGCGAACACGATATAGCATACTCCCGGAGCAACAATCTCACCGAGAGACACACTGCGGATAGAATACTCGCTAAGAAAGCGCGGGAATCCGCTTCGACTCTCGGTGAGAGAGCCGCCGCCACAGGCTGGACAACGATGAAAGCCAAGACGAAGCTCGGTATCGGTCTGAAAAGGACGAAAACGAAGAAGAAGAAAACTGCGAAGAAACGGATACCGGTAGCGAAATGCAGCGGCGTATTGCCGATTCTACCAGCGGTTGCGTCGGGATCCCTGATCGGCGGAGCGGCGGATGTAGCGAAGGCGGTGAATCGACGCAGCACGCGCAAACATGACAAGAGATGCTACACCACAGAGATGTCACAATCGCGCCATGGAAGGTCGCGGATTATATCTCTGCTCCCGCTAAATACGATCGAGGAGCTTTAACGAAGAAAAAAAAAAAAAATGTCAAAGAGACGCTAAAAATGCCGCAGGGCGCAACTACCTAACGTACAATTGCTGCAACTGGCGAAACATATGCGCATTTTCATATTTTAGAAGTGTTTTCATGCGCAACTCGTTACCGATCGATGATATATATATAAACGAAAGCGGCATCGTAAATTTAGATAGCGTCGAAGGACCGGGTACTCATTGGGTAGCGTGGCGAAAGAGGGGGAATCGCGCTATATATTTCGACAGTTTCGGCAATCTTCGACCGCCGAATGAATTGGGTGCGATATCTCGGACGAAACGTGAACGAAGATACAGTACAATTACACACCTGTCAACTTATGATCAAAGTATCTGAGGACAATTGTGCTTGCAGTTTCTTCTCGAACGGTCGATGCATGTAATTTAAAGACAGATATTGCGCTATTTAACTCAGTATTCGTTAAACAGTTTTGTCGACATGTCTATGACATTCATGTTAACTGGGAAGAGTAGCGTTTTCACGGCAAACTTTTTTCCCACCGTAGATTTGAGCGACGGTGAATACAAGCTCGGTCTAACGGATTTTAAGACTTATCACACGATACCGTGGAATTTCTCGAATAATAAATTTCTTACTTCTGGCAAAGACGATGAGGAAATGATTCCTCGAGGGATCGTATGAATTGCGAGATATACATGAATTTTTGGGAAACATGCAATTTCACGGAAACATCCCGATAAGAAACATATTGACAGCAGTGACGATGAAGATGGCGAATATCCGATAGTGCTCCGTGCTAATTACAATACAATGAGGAGCGAGATCAAATGCACCTACAGAATAAACTTTACCAAACCCGCCAACATTGAGTCGTTGCTAGGATTCTCGAATCTTACTCCTTGGGAAAATGGCACGAATCGAACATGCCGATTAACATTCTCAACGTGAATATTATCCGCGTAGAATCTAATGTGACCGCGGGCGCGTACAACAACGGCAAACTCGTTCATACGATACACGAATTTTCACCGAGGGTACCACCGAAATATAAGATATCGGAAACGCCGGCGCAGATCATTTACCTGCCGATCATTGCGCGGAACATTACGGATTTAACGTTACGCCGCGTTGTCGATCCAGAACGGACGATTGCTGGATTTTCGCCGAGGAGAAGAGATCACCGTAAGAATTGCACGCGTACGTATGCGACGTATAGATGTTTCGTATTGAACGGGTCGAAAGACGTGAGAGATAACGCACCTTACGAGACCAGCAACACCACCAATAACAACAACAACGCTCGACGTTCAAGCAATATCAAGTCATCCAAGAAAAAGAAACTCAGCGATCGAACGTTGCGTTTTAACAATCTCTTTGGGATTTGCGGTGGAACAAGCTGAACGATGACCGACATTCTCAACATCGGTGATGAACCGATCTTTGACGATCGTATCGTTAAGATTGAGATTCTCAACCCGTTCGCCAATACAACGTTCGGACACAATGACGAGATAAGAATACCCATACAACAACAGGAACTTCGTATACGCTGCCGCATGAGAGTTTCCTATACATCGAGGGATAACTAGCGGGGAAAAAACAGCAAGGAGTTAAAGGAGAAAGGATGTAGTACTGGGGAAATAATTGCGTCGCATTCATGTTCGATGAGATTCGACATGAACTCGATGGCGTTGAGATTGATCGCAATAGAAACGTAGGGTAATTACTACGCTCAAAAACTATATAACGATATCATCCGATAGAAACGTGATTATGAAAAACGCCGGCTGGGATTGACCTATATGAATGGACATTTCAATTTTTACCGCTCCACATGTTATTGAGATTCTGCGAAGATTACAGACGCGTGGTGATTAACGCTCGTCACGAATTGATTTGATACGATCGCGCAACGATAATACTTGTCTGTTTGGAAATTCGGCGCTGGAGTCTGTGTTGAACATATTCAAGATACAATGGCGAATTCTTCACGTGCTGTTGAGCGAGATCGAAAACTGTCGGCGTGCTCTGGAAAGCGGGGATATCTCAGCATTTGGGGTTTTGCCCGTGGGATCTTGTACGAGTATTCATTGTCAGCTTACAACCAAGCATTCATGGGCCATTAAGACCGCGACTCAACTGGAGAAAAACCACGATACGTTATCTTCGCTCTGCAAACAGACCGGAAGAATGCCTTGAATAAGAAAGTGACTTAATTCGACCACTGCAAATTAGTCAATATGAAACTCTTATCTGAATTCGGGAATGCTATCCGTATGACGATATGAATCTGACTTCCAAAAAAGGCAGATGTGCCATTTGTACGACACGTACGCACGTTTGTATAAGAACTATTAGGATACGAGTATTCGAGCCGAGTCTCTCCTTCTATGCGTTTCAACAACATGGTCCGTTCGTAATTATCGCATTGTCTCGACAAAACGAATCGGTCCAAGAGCGCAACCGTGGATGTGAGATTGGGAAATTCGAATGTAAGGAGAACGGTCCAGCGAATACCACTGCGTATTGTTCATACACGATCGTGTGATTCCAGTACAATCCGTTGACCAACGTTGTACGCAAAATCACCTAAACGATAACATCTACACACAAGAGAGAGGGGGGGAGAATATAAATCAAAGTGCTGCGAGACGATTTAGAGTTTGTCATTCCTCTCGACTATTACATCGGGGAGAGAGAGAGAGATCTCATCATGTTACCTATACCAACGTTTGTGGATCTGCAAGTGAATCATCGACAAACTATTTTCGTGAAAGAAGGAGGTGTCCCAGTGAAGGGGATATGTTCTCTCGCATTATTTTTTCACAAGTCCTGTACTGTGGAGCGTGCTAACAAAATCTGGGTGATGTCAAGTCTCAAGGGTGATTAGGAAATCATCACAGATTACAATGGGAAGACGGAAACGTTCCGTAGCGGCTTGATCATGTAATTACAACAGCCGTCGGTTACGATACAGAAGAAGAAGAATCGTCTGTAATTGGTATACGTCAAAGGACTTGAAAAGGGAAAATGGCTAACCGATATAATGGACGATGCGGGGAAAGGCTATATTATTGAAACCTTGGATGCGGATTACGAAGATATCGATGCTCTAAATAAATTAGATATTATCAATAGTATGCGATGTGGAAAACATATTAAGAATTGCGCATTACAAAATGTATTTAAAAATATTTAACTGATGGTCGCGGAACGCCAGAAAGAATTGCAAGAAAATAAAATATGTAAACATGTAATATGTATTTTTTTATCTCTTATTTCCCTCCCTAGACTTTTCCCTTGCGTTTCTAAGAATATTTTATCTGAGCGTTCCCGCTCTTCTCCTAAAATTCAAACAGCATTGATCCCCCACACCATATTATACTTTGAGCGTATACTGGTTAATTCTGTGACGATCAGTATTGTATCAATCGAGCGTGTGAAAAGTGTTCACTTTTTCATAACCTCCAGAGAAATGTACTGTCGAAAGAAGCAACGGCGGCAGCGGCGTCGGAAGACGCGTTAATAATTACGTGTTGAGTAGTAATAAAACTTTATCGTTTGAGAACAAATGTGACGAGTAAGTTTCGTTTAACATTTTTCTTATTTTTACAAATTGTATTATTACTATTATTTAATTTTTAATTTTCTGTAGCATTTCGTTGGAACGTCGTGCGGTCTACTCAGGTAAATGATACGCATTGACGGTTATGGAATTCAAATTCCTCGAAATTGGTATCAATGTCGGTCCACTGAGTTACGTGGTGATTGTCATAGGAGATCTTCGAGGAAAGGAACTGATATTATCTCTCGAAACGTGGAAGGGACTCTCAGAGCAACGTCGCAATATTCAAAATCTCCTTCGGGAATGACTCTAATGATGACTACAATTTCATAAGTGTTGGACCGCTAACAGTGCGAGTTCGTACGATTAACAATGCTAAACTCATAAGTCTCGAATCTTCAGATGTACGCATGATGATGATCGAATCGATGTTACACCGTATGTTCGATCTCGATCAATGCATAGATGTGTAACTTTTGGATCGGATTGAATAAAAAATTATTCAAACAGTTGATGTCAAATTTACGCAATTCTCCAATATCACGTCCACTGTAACGAGTCCGAAAGAAGTATCATATGTGGGATACGCGATGCTTTTCAACAAGCATCAACTCGTCGATTGCGAGCTGGCAGCTTTTTAATCAATTTTTAATATATAAGACAAAAATTTTATTTGTATACTAAATATAAGCAGAATAAATAGTTATAAGTCTATACTATGGTGTACTTTCTTTGTGTTTGGCGCGCTCTTCCATCCCAGCTTTCCATACATAGTTCCAGAGGAGAATTATCATGAGAGAGCAAACACTAGGAAAGAAAGAGACAGAAGGGAATGATACGGGCACGCGTGATAGGGCACGCGGCAAGAAGCGTGGAAAGAGAGATACGACGCGAAAGAACAATGACGTGGCCGAAGACATCGCGCAAAGAAAATATTTTTGATAATTTAATATAATTTTTTTAATAGTTTAGTAATAAATGGAGCAATGAAAAGAGAGGGAGAGAAAGGCATTTTGAAAATAAGATTTTTTTATATTAATAATTTTTAATAAAAATAAAATGTGTATTATACAGAGTGTAAAATATAATATATAAGAAAATTTAAAGAATTTAAAAAAAAATTTTAAATATAAAAATAATAAATGTGTGTTATACAAAGTGTGTAAAAGATAATGTAAGAAAAATTTAAAAGAATTTAATATTTATAATATAAAAAATATAAATATGTATTATACAAAGTGTGTAAAAGATAATGTAAAAAAATTTTAAAGAATTTAAAATATAAAAAATATAAATGTGTATTATACAAAGTGTGTAAAAGATAATGTAAAAAAAATTTTAAAGAATTTAAAATATAAGAAATATAAATGTGTGTGTATTATACAGAGTGTGTAAAAGATAATGTAAGAAAAATTTAAAAGAATTTAAAATATAACAAAATATAAATGAATAGGAGGGCGACGACAACGGCAATATGGTGATGTCGATGAGAGGCGATGGTGGGGCGACCGGGTGGTGGAAGAGAGGTGATGGTCGGTGACCTTCTGCACATAAAAATTTATTAATTATTTTAATAATTTTTAAATAAATACACGTGCGACCTACCTCCACTAATGATCAGCATCCGGGGTATCAGAATCCGAATCAGAATAATAACTGATGATATATTCTTAGATATAACACGAACAGTTATGTCGATGGATTTCTGCATCTTTACAGAACACGCTTCTCGATTCCCTCCCCACCTGGCAAACAGCAATCTCTGCAAATGGTTGTTCTAATTTATTTCTCTAATCTGTATATACGATCGTAGACTGAGGTTGCGGTTGGAGAATTTCCTACACTAAGTTCGCGAGGGTTTCTTAAATATCGCAACACCGACATGTTCATTTTTTCTATCACGTAGCTCGCACACTTTATATAATCTTATTCAATGTTTTATTTTTTACAATGTGCAAATTGGGCACATGCTTGCACGGCTGGGGAAATGTTAAATAACAAAACTGGACTCCTCTACAATTTGGGGAACAATATCGTTTCCATCCATTGCATCCAGTGTCTCACCTATATGTCATCCAATAGCATACAGTGTCTTGACTATCCAACACTCCTTGCAATGCAATCATACAGGAAGGACATACGGCTAATGCACCACCCGTGGAATAATAAAAGCGGTATAAAAAATTTTGTAACTGTCCGTTTATATTGATTTCTTTCAATAGACACTTATTTTTTGTTCCGGACTTCATGGAATTTTCGCCATAGTCTAATGTAATCACTGTCGGTTGATATAATGCTTATCTTCGTCCACATTCTTCTTATATGTTAATCATAATGTGCAAAACTATTTCTAATAAAACATTACACTCTCCTACAACTGGGAAAAAGTTGATGCGCTCAAATCTACAATGACTTGGATAATTTTCCTTTTGGAAAAAAATACTATAGTTCATTCCGCACATTTTACTCTTATAGTTCACTGCAGGAAAGCTGAAGACTTTTTTGACGTGGAGACAGGACTCCTTCCATAAGTTTCAAACCTTATTCCTCTCATAATTTCCGTGCAGAACAAATAAAATTGGGCATTATCTATTTTCCATATTTGTTTATTTTTCCAGCAGCGCCGGATATCGGCGCCTGACACGTTGCAATTCTTTTTTTTAGTCCTAAGTGAAAAAAAAGAAATGGTTCTGAGCTTTTCTCAAGATCCCCACTATTATCCTCTAAACACCATTATTCATATTGTTTATACCGGACGTAAAGAAAGAAGAGATCACTAATAATCAATATATACAGTAGGTGTAAAAATAAATTTGGTACACTAAGAATTTTTTCCCGAAGAGTTTCGTTATTTTATCGCTTGAAATTTCATGAAAATGCGTTGATAATTTATTTTTCGTTATTAAGAAAATAAGAATTTATAATGTAAACAAATTCTCCCTTGCACGTTGTCTTGCGCTCCCCATCACTCACTTACCTATAGTCGTCCTTCTCCACCCCCATTATATTTGGGGGAAAGGGGAGAGGTATCGCGAGAGTTATTTCGGGTTTGCAAAAATAAATGTACCGATGCGTTAGTCTCGGTCCTGGTAACTCTTCAAATATCCTGATTATCAATCAAATATGTAAAATATTGATGGCACGGTGACAAAAACACCATCCCCAAAAGCGTCTCCCCACCACCCGAAATCCCTCCGTCCCGCGTGACGTCATTCCCCGCGCTACAGGATCCCCTCGCGCCTCATCCCCCTGAGAGAGGACCAGAGTTAGAACCGGCCTCCGTATACCTACTATCGAATATATGGTCGTGTTTATGACATAATTGGACATAAAATTTCAATGTATTATAATATAAATCTTGAATAACTTACAGCATGATCTATACACATACTCCTTAAAAACGTGTGTGTAACGATGTGATTGATCAGTGAACTTAATTGCCAAAATATATTCTGAGGCATCCATAATTTGGTGTCCTTCACCCATTTCCTCTCGTTCCAATGATTATCGTCGATATTTCAGTTGTTCCTCCAATAGGCAAAATTTTTCACAGTCGTCGAAAATATCGGTCGGGATGTTCTTCTTTTTGAGATAATTCAATACTTCTAATGCAATATTATCTAGTGACGTTTTTATGAACGAATAAAAATACATCCCCTTTTGGGATTGGGAACCACCTTGAGCTAGCATTTTAGTAGCACCACGTTCCAAAGCTGATCTTTGTGAGGTAGTTTTTTAAAAATCTTTCTCACTTTTCTCCTGCCAAACAGTATCTCAGATAATAAAGCAAAATTTCATATTAAAATATCTTTTCCCGTTAGGTCGCAACCCGCTTTCTTTCTGAAAATGTATATACATTACATACGTATATATATATATATATATATATATATATATATATATATTAAAAACAATTTACTGTACCTACCTGTGGAGATTGGGCAAGCAAGCTTTTAATCTCATCCATAAAGAAAGTTTATAAAATTATCAGGGTCCAACAAAATTATTTCATTTATATATTTATCCCCAATAAAATATTTCTTCAAAACTTGGTGAAATTATCTATTGAAACAAAAATGTGAAGTTGTTATAGTAATAAACAAATTAATTGAGACACGTAATTCCGTAATTGTCGGTCGCACAATTAATGCCTCTTCCATAAAATTTAAACCTTTTTCAACTTCTTCTGTTCGTTCTTTTCAGATTAAGTTTTTGCTTATTTTCCTTATATCTTGTCACAAAGTTTTCGCAAGAAGGCCATCTATAATTAGAATGAAAATACTTTAATAAACTTTTGAAACCACACTCAAACGGGTTATTGCAAATCTGGTTATTTGCATCAATAAAATAAATTTTCAGAGAAATTTAAATTTTTTTTGAAATAATTCAAAGTATCAATTAAAAATCAATCTTTGTCTCTTTACGTAGAAAACATAAAATATGCAGAAAATATATAAAAATAAGGGGTGTAGGCCGATTGAGATTGACAGAAATGAGAAAGACAGAAGAAATCTCGAGTTTTCAAATTAAATTGATTCAAGCGGGAGAATGAATGGTCAAAAAAGAAAGAGAAAAAGGAATATATATATAGGGCAATGTAAATTAACAAAAGTCCAGATAACCGATTAACAAGAAGCAACTTGAATGCGAAAAATATTTTAGACATATTCACAACGGTTTTTCAACAAGGGTGTACAAAGTAGGAAAAAGTGTTCACATAAAAAATAAAACTGTGCTTTATTCTGGACTGGATCAGTACACTGATTTAAGATCGATCTGCTATATCTATATAGCATAAGAAATTTATCATCTTCTGCAAATACTTAATAAAAATATAATTGCCTACAAAAAATATTATCTTTATCAATTTTCAAATTTAAATTTTTACCTAAGAATGTGTACACAATAGCAAAAATATAAATGAAAAAATACAAAATATTATTTACATTACTCCATTATCTAAACTTTATAACTTAAAAATTAAATTATAAAAAAAATTATTATAAAAATATTATAAAAATTATTTGCGCTCTCCCTCTCTCTCATCTCTCTCTCTCACACACACACACACACACACAAACACATACACACACACACACACACACACACACACACACACACACACACGCACATACACGTATATACACACACTCATATACACACATTACTCTATATTCATAATAGGTTACTATAAAATTAAAATTAATAAAAATAGGGTTACTATAAAATTAAAATTACAAAACAAAAGTAAAAAAATTAAAAAATTAACAAAATAAACATGTAAAATTTGTAATAATCAAGATTTCATTTCTTCTTATTATTATATAGTTAGTATATTATATTTATTGTATTTATTATATTACTCAAGTGAGACATTGTATCATTACGGATTAAAGTTAAAAGTGCATAAAGAAACAATTACCTCTGAGAAAACTTCTTTTCCCAATACTTGTCGCATTTGGCTGCCCACTCGAATTGTTTGCACGTGCATCCGAAGTTAACGATATCCTCAATACTAATATCATTATAGCTAAGAATATGAATTATCAACTCTTCAGATAAATACATTATCGTAGCCATTACGAAAAGAATTCAGTAAAACACTGTAAAAAATGTAATTAAAGATAATCACAACTATTCTCGCGTATAATTAATGCTCTATGAGAAAGCGCACACGAAATTTGCTGCAGTACAGATGCCACGAAAGTTCTCAACTCTTTGTCGACCCTCACTCTAGACTGTATAGTAGATGGGTAGATTTCTACTAAGTGGGGATAGAAATCTACCCCCACTCCATCTAATAGAACATCGGGACTCGGGACTCGCTCGTTCCCTCGGGCCTCTATTCTCGATAACAACATTCCCGATAATCTGACTCTCGAGAATCCAGTCTCGCTGTCGGGAACGAGCGGGAGTGAGAGCAGATTTGCACGCCTCTACTGTATACCTGCAGGCTTGAAAATTTTGAGCTTTCTCCCATCACAATTGTCGTGAGCATGCCTATGAAAGAAAACTGAAAAGATGCGGAAGGTGACACTTTCATTCTCCACGTGTACCTTTAAAATAAGAAAAGATAGGAAACTCATTTTCTCGAAATCTATTTTCAGAAATCAGCATTTCCTTGCGATAAAATATTTGATCATTGATTCTTTTGTCTCGATATCGATGATACCACAGTTGGTTTATAATCAATTCCTTTCGACATTTCCATATGTTAATTAATAATTCATTGCTTATCATGTATAGATAACGGTATTAATACGTGATGATATCAACTTTAAGAAAAGAAAAAGGATTACCTGGTAAATTTTAGATAATTATTTATTAATAATGCGTTCTTAAATTCCACATTTCCTAATCCAATAATTTCACTGTAAAATGTTTCGTACCATTTTAATCATGATAGATTTTATGTTTAAATTTGTGTGCTTCAAATAATTGTTTTTGCAATTAAAATTTAATTAACTACACTTATCTTACTTAATAGTAACCAGAATCTCTAAAACTTACGTGTACACATAGGATTCTAAGAGAATTGAACAAAATGTACGCATTAAGTGAACGGTTTCTAGAAAAAATAATTTAAAAAAAAACTTTTTCTTTTATGGACATAAAATTCCTTTCGAAAAGAAAGGGACAGGTCTCTTTCGGCTGACGCACATAAATCTTTTTTCAATACATCTATCTTTGCCATAAGGAGTCAACGTCTTTTACCTGCATGCAAGATAATTTTAAATATTTTTAGGATTCAATATGTGTAAAACATGTGATGTATTACCTAAATAATTAAAAAATTTAAATTGGAAAGAGGGAATTATTTACTTATAATCTAATCATTATTTCTGTGCGCTGTTCCCCCTATGGCAAAAACATAATAATTCAAAAATTTTTTGTATAGCACAGAGATAACGATTAGATTAGGTAAAGTAAATAAAGTAAATTCCATTCCTATTTATTTCCCAATATTTAGATAATCCTTTATCTTACATATTTCACCTTTATTCGTATCCTAAAATATTTCTATGATTATCTTCATCTTACACAGAAAATAATTATGTTGAACCTCTTGCGGTAAAAACATGTGTATTGAATAAAAGATTTATGTGCGTCATGCTATGATTTCCCCCTTCTTTTAGTTTCGAAAGAAATTTTATGT